>PKMM01011718.1:297661-343109 GCA_002933915.1 Eutrema heterophyllum | reverse complement strand
CGATGATTTTTTATTACTTTTTAATATAATTATCAATGATTTATATAATTTATAATTTATTTAATTTTTATAATTTAAATAAATATTATTAAATGCAAAACAAAATTGAAAAGAAAAGAAAAGAATTATATAATAAAATTTTATTACAGAATATATTAAAATCCTAACTACCGACATTTATTTCGAAATCCTCGAAATACGGAAGGACATTTATTTCGAAATCCTCGAAATACGGAAGATCAGTAGCTTGTCGCTCGTTGCTCTTCTGTCAAATTTTAATCTCTCTGCTGATGGCTTGGCCCCGCTCCTTATGCTGCTGCCTTTATTCACATCTTTAATCTCCATTACTTTATATGGCGTAAAGTTCCTGATCATCCAACGCGTAATCTTCGGGTGTCATAAGATCTTCTCCGCATATAATATATATACGCATAATGGATCTGTATCCTTCCTCACTGAAGTTTACTATCCTTGCCAGATTGTTTGTAACTAAGGGGTTTACCCTCACCAACATTTTCGCCAATACAAGATCCTAATACGCCACAACAACAATAAACAAAAGATTGTCTGAGGTTACTAGCACAATCCCATTTGGATTTATATTAAGCTTTAAGTTTTACTTTGACCAGAGATAGTTGATACATCTTCTTGGCCATGTAGTGTGGTCCCAATAGAGCAAACTCAAGAGGACAATCAGGTTTCCCGTACCTCCCCAACACGGTGTCTAACCATTCCTCTCGTGGAATGCTTCTGATCAGCTGCAGATTTCAGTCAAATATCAGAATCACTCATAAGACATCATACCCTGCAATTGAATCATCATGTTTATGTACCTTTTCGTAAACATAAGCGGGTGGGTTTCTTGTGTCTGGCATGAGATAGTTGATACATCTTCTTGGCCATGTAGTGTGGTCCCAATAGAGCAAACTCAAGAGGACAATTAGGTTTCCCGTACCTCCCCAACACGGTGTCTAACCATTCCTCTCGTGGAATGCTTCTGATCAGCTGCAGATTTCAGTCAAATATCAGAATCACTCAGAAGACATCATACCCTGCAATTGAATCATCATGTTTATGTACCTTTTCGTAAACATAAGCGGGTGGGTTTCTTGTGTCTGGCATGAAACCTGTCAAGAAGACAATAGCGGCGAACTTCCACGAGAAGATGTCAGCAGCAAGCGCAGCGCATATTCCTCCCATGCTATGAGCAACAAGAATCACCTTATCGTCATCTGAGCAAAGCGAGCTCAGAAATTCAAGCAACGGTTTGCAGTAATCCTTTAAAGTCTGAATCTCTTCCAATCTGGTGATGTTTATACCCGACGCAGCTAGATCTACTGCGGTCACACAGTGCCCTGCAGCCTCGAGCTGTGTTTTCACTTGGTACCAAGTCCATGCGCCGTGGCAGAGCCCATGGACAAGCACAAACTGTTGGAACAAAATTTATAAAAGCTTGTGGGCTTTATAAATATGTGTATGTGTGAATTGAAATAAGGCAGTTGGGCTAAGTGGAAAAGCCTTATGACTGTAAAAAGGAAAAGCCTTGAAAAAAAGGAAAAAACCTAAAAAGGAAAAGTGAGGGACATGTAAAGAGTCTCATATTGCTAGTTGGAAATAATTTCCTCTATGATCTTCTCCTATATATAGGATCGCCTCTCTTGAGAGAAAGGCATCCAATTACACACAAAAACCACACTTGCAAAAGAAAAGTTCATTCAATTCTCTACTGTTAAAAGTAAGTCTTTTATTTCGAGAGTATCGTAGTATTAAGTTCGACAGATCCGTTATCGAGTGTTTGCGATAACGGATTCAATGGTTGTATCCTGGGACTCATGAATCTTCTTTATCCTGTCACACTACGGGCGATTCTTTGAGTTAAGGAAAGAGAGTTATCTCGCCTCCATTGTTTTGTTTCTTTTACATCGTTTTATATCCTCTGTTTCCTTAACGTTTATTTATTACTTTCGTGATTAAATCGCTTCCTTCTTTATATGCGAATTTATTGGTCCTACAATCTTAACTCAAAGAATTCCGTTTCTGTTTTATAAACATCAAACGGATTTTAATCACGAGTAAATAAACGTTTTCAAAACGATGTTCTACCGCTTGTGATACTCAAACGTTATCAAACGCTAATCTAGCGACTTTCAAACGTGTAGTAGAAGCAGTATTTTTTTTTAAACGTCTTTTACAAACGTTATTAATTGCAATTAATAAACGGTCATTGGGTTTGCGAACGCTGTAAAACGCTTAGACAATCGCCAATTGTTTAACGTTTGCGAACGGTTTAAACAAGCGAACGCACTTTGTGGTTCGAATTTGGTTCGATTGCGATCGATACCGCTTGTCGTTTGCAAACGTCTAAGAAACAGACTCTATTTCGAGGTTCGAATGTGCATCAATCGATTTGAGAATCTCTGAAAAGGTCCATCGATCGACACCTACTGTAGTATCGATCGATTATGTGCAAAATTCAATTGCATCGATCGACACCTGGTGTGCATCGATCGACACCTACTGTAGTATCGATCGATCATGTGCAAAATTCAATTGCATCGATCGACACCTGGTCGACGAACACTCTGAGGAGGTTCGATACAGAACGCGCTTTTAGCGGTTCTAATTAGTTCGATAGTGGGTTCTAAATTGTGATTTAACTCCGTATCGAAACTCTTGTGATTTAATTAAATCATTATTGATTAGAGGTTGTGTTTGTTTTGTCTTCGCAGAATGACAATCGACATCGATAACAACTCTGAGAAGGTGGAGAACACCAGCGACAAAGTCGAAGAAACGGCTGCTAGTCTGATCGAGGCGGTCAAAGTTCCATCTGGGAATCATGTCGCTCCTCCCAACAAGTTTGATGGGACAGCGTTTAAGATGTGGAAGAAGAAGATGTTCTTCTATCTGACGACGCTGAATCTGCAGAAATTCATCAGTGAAGTGAAACCTCTTCTCCCAGAAGATAACACTGATCCGCGTGCGCTTGCAAGTGTTCATGCTTGGGAACACGGCGACTTCTTGTGCAAGGGCTACATTCAGAATAGCCTTTCAGACTCTTTGTTTGGGGTGTACGAGAACGCTGAAACTTCTAAGGAACTGTGGGATTCTCTAGACAAGAAGTATCGCATTGAGGATTCTGGTACTCAGAAATTCACTGTAGCAAAATTTATGCAGTACCAGATGGTGGATTCAAGACCATTGATGAAACAAGTCGAAGAGGTGCAGAGGCTCTTTCGCGACATTCATGCTGAGGGAATGCGGCTGTGTGAAACCTATCAGGGATGCTGCATCATTGATAAGCTTCCTCCTGGTTGGACAGACTTCAAAAATTACCTCAGACTGAAGAAAAAGAAGATGAGCCTTGAAGACTTGGTTGTTAAACTTCGTGTAGAGTCTACGAATCGAGAACAGAGCGTAGGTGTGAAGATTCACGAACATAACGCGAATATGGTTGAACACCAAAATAACAAGCAAGGCAAGTGGCTGAACAAGGGACGCCAAGACAAAGGCAAAGGGAAGATGCCACCAAAGAACTTCCAGAAGTTCAAGAACAAGAATGGTCAGACTTCTCAAAGGTTCTTGGGAACGTGTAACTTCTGTGGAAAGCAAGGGCACAAATCCTTCGAGTGTCGCAGCAAGAAGGCTCAAGCGAACTTGACCGAAGCTGACATGTGTGCTGTTGTCACTGAGGCCAATGTTGCTGAAAGCCACCCGAAGACATGGTGGTTTGATACTGGTGCAACCAGGCACATCTGCATGGATCGAGAGATGTTCTTGACATACAAAAAGAACAAGAGTGGTGTTAAGCTCTTGAT
This sequence comes from Eutrema heterophyllum, assembly GCA_002933915.1. Taxonomy (NCBI): domain Eukaryota; kingdom Viridiplantae; phylum Streptophyta; class Magnoliopsida; order Brassicales; family Brassicaceae; genus Eutrema; species Eutrema heterophyllum. The sequence goes on along the minus strand of PKMM01011718.1, from coordinate 339,291 downwards.
GGGTAATTCCGCTTCGTCGAAGATTGAAGGTCACGTAAAGGTTGTTCTGAAGCTCACCTCTGGACAGGAGCTCATTCTCACGAATGTCGTTCATGTGCCAGACATGCGTAAGAACCTGATCTCAGGATCTCTCATGAGCAAGCATGGATTCAAGGTCAAGCTGGAAGGTGATAAGCTGATCCTATCGAATAATGGGATGTTTTTGGGAAAGGTTTTTGTTTGTGATGGGTTATTTAAGATGTCTGTTGAGGCAGTAATTCGTAATGATAATGTAACCAAGGCTACCACCTCGAAGAACCTTAAGATGAATGATAAGAAACCAATTACTTATCTCGTGGAGTCTTTTAATACTTGGCACAAACGTTTAGGACATGTGAATTTCAAGTCTATGAGTAGATTGATAAACATGAATCTGATTCCTAAATGCAAAATAAGCAAAGACAAATGTGAAGTTTGTGTCCAAGCCAAACTCACTAAAACGCGATCACGTAGCGTTCAAAGAACAACCGAACCTCTAGGTTTAATTCACACAGACTTATGTGACTTAAAATACATTCAAACTAGAGGTGGAAAGAAATATTTCGTGACCTTCATAGACGATTGCACGAGATACTATTATATCTATCTACTGCGTAGTAAAGATGAAGCTTTGGAAAAATTCAAAGAGTACAAGCTGGAAGTCGAAAACCAACTTGAGAAAACCATAAAAATGGTTAGAAGTGATAGAGGAGGAGAATATAATGAACCGTTTGATGCGTTCTGTAGAGAACATGGTATTATTCATCAAACGACCGCTCCATATTCACCGGAATCCAACGGAGTTGCTGAACGAAAGAACAGAACACTCAAGGAAATGATGAATGCAATGTTGCAGGAATCTGGGTTAGCCCAGAACATGTGGGGGGAAGCTCTGCTTACCTCAAATTATATCCTGAACAAAATACCACACAAAGTCACTGGGAAAACTCCATATGAACTTTGGAAAGGTAAAGTACCTTCGTACAAATACCTGAAAGTGTGGGGGTGTCTGGCCAAAGTTGCAGTTCCACTTCCGAAAAAGGTCACCATCGGACCTAAGACGGTAGACTGCATTTTCATTGGATATGCGCACAATAGTAGTGCCTATCGCTTTTTGGTACATAAGTCCGATATACCAGACATTCATGTAAACACGATAATGGAGTCAAGGAATGCTTCCTTCTTCGAAAATGTGTTTCCATGTAAGGATAGAGGAAATCCTAAACGAACTCCGGATGAACGAGATGCTGGCAATGAGGCAAGCACTTCAGGCACTTCTATAAACGAAGAAGAAGAAGAAGTTGAACCTAGACGAAGCAAGAGAGCTCGTAAGGAAAAGACATTCGGTTATGAGTTCATAATGGCATTTCTCGCAGAAAGTGGTCCAAGAACTTTCATGGAAGCAATGTCTACACATGATGCGCCTTTCTGGAAGGAGGCTTCTAATAGTGAAATCAACTCCATTATGCAAAATCATACTTATGAGTTGGTAGATCTACCGCAAGGTTGTAAACCTCTTGGGTGCAAATGGGTCTTCACTACAAAGTTAAAAATCGATGGTTCTATAGACAAGTATAAGGCCAGACTTGTGGTGCAAGGATTTCGTCAAAAGGAAGGACTGGATTTTTTTGACACTTATTCTCCGGTGACAAGAATAACTTCGATCCGTATGCTGATTGGGATTGCAGCATTAAGAGACCTTGAAATACATCAAATGGATGTCAAGACTGCCTTCCTAAATGGAGATTTAGAGGAAGAAATATACATGAATCAACCTGAGGGTTATGTCGTTCCTGGACAAGAGAAAAAAGTGTGTAGACTTGTGAAGTCATTATATGGACTCAAGCAAGCTCCGAAACAATGGCACGAAAAATTTGACAGTGTAATGATGTCAAATGGCTTTCACATTAATGAATGTGATAAGTGCATCTACATCAAAAGTACTCCACATGGATACGTGTTGTTGTGCTTATATGTGGATGATATGCTCATCATGGGAAGCCACAAAGACATAATCAAACAAACGAAGAATATGCTCAGTGGGAAGTTTGATATGAAAGACATGGGATTAGCTGATGTAATTCTAGGGATTAAGATTATTCAAAATTCCAACGGAATAATTTTGTCTCAAGACCATTACGCTACAAAAATCCTAAAGCGGTTTAAGACCTACTCAAATGGGACTGCAAAAACTCTGCTTGACCCTCAACTACATTTGACAAAGAATTCAGGTGAAGCCGTGTCACAAGTGGAGTATGCAAGAGTCATCGGAAGTCTTATGTACTGGACCAATTGTACCAGACCCGATTTAGCGCACTCAGTAAACGTACTAAGTCGCTACACGAGTAATCCAGGTCATACTCATTGGAAGGCCATAACTAGGGTATTAAATTATCTACGATACACTAAAAGTTATGGGCTGCACTTCGGTAAAGAACCAGCAGTATTGGAAGGGTATAGTGACGCTAACTGGATTTCAGATTCCAGAAACTCTAAATCCATGAGTGGATATGTTTTTACTCTTGCTGGTGCAGCAGTATCTTGGAAATCTTCCAAACAAACACTCCTGGCCAGATCAACCATGGAGTCAGAGTTTATAGCTTTAGATAAAGCTGCAGAGGAAGCAGAATGGCTTCAGAACTTTCTGGAAGATATCCCGATGTGGGACAAACCAGTGCCAGCATTACGTGTACACGGTGATAGTCAGTCGGCTATCTCTCGGGCACTGCATAACCTATACAATGGTAAATCTCGTCATATAAGAAGACGACATAAGACCATTAGACATTTGATCTCAACTGGTGTACTTACGATAGATTACATCAAATCGGCTGATAACTTAGCGGATCCGTTCACCAAAAGTTTGCCGCGAGATCAAATTCTAAAATCATCAAAAGGAATGGGTTTAAAGCATATAGACAAAGATGACGTTTGATGGACACCCCACCTATGTGACTAGAGATCCCAAGATCTAGGTTCAAAGGGAAAACGAAGTTGAGCTGATTCAAAATTGAGCACTGTGAGACTATGTCTCTGCCCAGTTCTTAGGATGATAAAACAATGCTACCTGTGAATATTGAGGATAAGCGTTGACTTTTAATGATTCCATAACTGTGTAATAGTGGAGTATGACAGGATACTTCTGAAAGCAAGTTGATGGCAGATCACCTAGTGAGTGTGAAATGAGGGCCGTTTCTAGGAGAATGAAAGAGAGGCTATATTCTCCAAGTTCACTCACAAAAAACCAGGAATGTTCAAGGCCAAAATGAACACAATAGAGAACACAGTTCTACGAGAAAATGTTGCTGCGCGATACCTGTTGTCTCGGTTTACATCAAAATCTGGGTGGTTCAAGACATCATGTTCACCTCCTGGCCGAGTAAACCCGACAGATATTAAAAATGATTGGTTCAAAGCTGAAAAATGATACCTCTCAGATACAGTTACATTTTCGTATACTCTCGAAAAGTATGTCTAGTATAGTGAGTCAAGTCTAGTCTAGTCAAGTTTGTCTAGTAAAGTCTAGTCAAGTCTGTTTAGTTGTCATATGTTTAGAGTCATTTCTATTCATGTGGGGATTGTTGGAACAAAATTTATAAAAGCTTGTGGACTTTATAAATATGTGTATGTGTGAATTGAAATAAGGCAGTTGGGTTAAGTGGAAAAGCCTTGTGAATGTAAAAAGGAAAAGCCTTGAAAAAAAGGAAAAAACCTAAAAAGGAAAAGTGAAGGACATGTAAAAAGTCTCACATTGCTAGTTAGAAATAATTTCCTCTATGATCTTCTCCTATATATAGGATCGCCTCTCTTGAGAGAAAGACATCCAATTACACACAAAAACCACACTTGCAAAAGAAAAGTTCCTTCAATTCCCTACTGCTAAAAGTAAGTCTTTTATTTCGAGAGTATCGTAGTATTAAGTTCGACAGATCCGTTATCGAGTGTTTGCGATAACGGATTCAATGGTTGTATCCTGGGACTCATGAATCTTCTTTATCCTGTCACACTACACACGATTCTTTGAGTTAAGGAAAGAGAGTTATCTCGCCTCCATTATTTTGTTTCTTTTACATCGTTTTATATCCTCTGTTTCCTTAACGTTTATTTATTACTTTCGTGATTAAATCCCTTTCTTCTTTATATGCGAATTTATTGGTCCTACACAAACCGCTTCTGGTCCTTCTTCTCCATTGCCTTTTTTACTTTCGGCATCTTGATTCAACACTTATATAGACGATTAGTTTCCCGCATATTACTCTTTGTATATTGACTGTTAGTTTTTGGTCGTTCTCTAAGATCAAAGAGAATGCCAAACCAACACTACATTTTGACTATTAGTTTTCTTATATCAACCATAGAAAGCAATAAAGTCTGAAACTTTAAAAAGATCTATTTGCAACACACTTATTTGTATCAAATCCAAATACATTTTCCCCAAAAGATAATTTAAGCGAATTTTTCTGCGATTTCCAGGAGGTGATCACTTAGTAGTTGAGGCTTGCAGAACATTGGCATATGATCTGTCTCTTCCATCTCCTTCACTAAATCCGCCGGATAATTATCGATCATCCATCGTTGATGTTCTTCTGTAATGATTTTGTCCCCTATGCACACAATGTAAGCTCGAGGAACAGATCCATACCCTTTGTCTGAAAAGTTCTTTACCCTTGATAATTCGTTGATGAACAATGATCCGGGCCTCTTTAGAAGCAATCCAAGCTCAAGATCCTAAATCAAGATTACCATATACATGAGTATTATCAATTTATCATGATGATGATGATGAATAAATGAAATTACCTCAATAGGAGAAAGTTGGTAGAGAGCGTGCTTCATGAGCTCATTGCTGAAGAACATAGAGACACCGGAATTGTCTGAGCCGTATGGTTCGAACTTGGTGCCCAACCATGCTTCCGGTGGCATGTCCCCTCCAAACTCCTACGTGATTTAAGTGTTACAATTCGGAGTTAAATTTTCGAGTTAATACCAAATCGAATCTTAGAATGATATGGTGGTAAAACTCTAACCACTATGAAAATACACTATTTTGACTTTTAATAAATAGGTAGAATTAAACTCAGTGTACACGTTAGATTTTGTCAAAACATGATCTATGGTTAGAGCATATACACCACAAAATAAAGAATCAAAAATGGAGATCTCACCACAAATAGTAAAGATTCCAAAAATGGAAATATATATATGATATGTTAAAAAAAAAAAGAGTTTCTTTTTCCGTCTATATGCTCAAGATTTTTATGAGCCATCTTAGGTGATTGAATAATGGCCGTAGAATTTAGCATGTTGAATTTTGGGTTGTGACGTTGTGTAATGGGTCTGTCTTTTTTTTGAGAAAGAAAATAGTTTCTAGTTTTCACAGCGGTAAAGTAATTTTTAAAAGAACAAAAGTAATAAATTTGTAACTTGTAAATCTTCACATAACAAAAATCAAACCCAAACTCAAAAAATTTTAAACAAATCATGATTGGTGATATTTTTTAGTTAAGTATGAGTTAGGCTCATAACTCATGCTATCACATAAACTGATCCACTCACTGTCAGTTAATCTTAAGTTGAAAACCCATTCTTTCTAGAAATAATATAAGAGCTAGATTGATCCGATGAACGATTTTCCCATTTTATAGTGGTCTGTCGTATAGTGATATTGCTAAGATGAAGACAAGATAAATCTAAGTATCTAACATAAAGAAGAAGCTAATTGCCCGTCTTGTAATATAAATCTAAAATAAGTAGAAGAGCCCATGATTTCTAAAAGTAAGTCCTATGGAGAAATTATGTTCATATCTAGATATTAAAGTCTTATAGACTAGAGCATGCTCATACACTATAAAGTCTATAATTATTTTGGTATAAGCTTCAATTCAAGAAGATCCAAAAAAAAAAAGTATTGGTCGTTAAAAACGAGATACCTTATCCATGACGAACGATGGTGAGTGTTTGGTATCGGGCATGAAAGCAGTCACGAAGACTGAGACAGAGATTTTGTCAGGGAACTTATCCATAGCCATGGCTAAGCTCAAACCTCCAAAGCTATGACCAACGAGCACAACCTTCTCATCACTTGGTAACGAGGTCATTAGCTGCATCAATGGCTCAGAGTATTGTTCGCATGTGGAGATCTCAGTGATCGACCTGGTTATGTCTATACCCGAAGCAGCTAGGTCTAAGGCGGTTACGCGGTGGCCCGAAGCCTCGAGCAGTGGCTTAACCTTGTACCAGCACCACGCACCATGGCATGCCCCATGTACTAGTACAAAGTGCTGCTTCTTATTCTCTTCACTCATTTTTTTTTCTCTTAACTTTTTTTTATTTTGCATATTTTTTCCTACTCTGCACACATCGACACCACAAACATCATATAAATAAAGAGATTTTTTTTCTTTTAATATAATTCGAAAATGTCGCTTTCCTCTATGCAGCAGTACTTATAAATTATAAATTCTGGATTTTGTTTTGCGCGAAACAGTACATTTGGAAGAAAAAGATATTTCCTTATGTGGATAAGACACGTTTTTAAGTTGTAATATAAAGATATCCTTCTAAAACTGATACTTATATTTCTATATGCGCGGAAATTTTTTAAAAAAAATTATTAAAAATTTAGTAGGCAAATTTAATTAAGATCACGGATATTTTTTTGTTAAATTCCTTTTCTTTCTATATTTTGTGAGTTTTGTGATATTGTGAAACTATACGCATGAACTAGGGATGGGCGTTTGAACCGAACCCGAATCCGGATCCGAACCCGACCCGAAAAATCTGAACTCAAACCCGATCCAAAATTGAAAAATACCCGATCGGTTCTTATCACAAAATATTTCGGATATCGGGTCGGGTTCGGGTAAACCCGAAATCCGAAGTTATATCCGATCTGATCTGAAGTCAGCAATATATTTTTTTTTTTTACACCACCGCAACTTGCAGGTACTAAAACAGAGGAGTATGAGATTTCTTTATCCAGTTCATGCTTCACCTTATTTAATGATGGCGTCAGACCAAAGGAGATTCTCTTGATTAGTTTAATCAGAAGCTCACATACCTCACCCATACGCGCAGCCAGCCCTCACATGTGCAAGTCTTGCACCAGCCTTCTTCTGCTCAAAGACAGTCACCCATACTCCTCTGTTTTATTCATTTCTTTAGACCAAATGTTTTTTTTTTTTACATTATCGTGATGCTACTGTCCCCTCGCAAGCTGCAAAGTGAAAGGAAACATTAGTTTTTTTTTTTAGATCGGTTATAACCGAACCCGATTAGTACCGAACCGAACCCGAACCAAAATTTTGAAATACCCGAACGGGTCCAGCGAGCCTAAACCGAAATACCCGAAATACCCGACCCAAACTCGAAGTCTGACCCGAACGCCCATCCCTATGCCATGAACTAACCGAGATAAAACTTTTGATGGGATATACAGTTTTTATACAACATAATTTGAAAATTTTAAGTAATATCTTTTAGATCTATGAAATGTAAATAATAATGTAATTAAATTTTTATGATTAGTTAATTATATTAATGCTAAATTTTATAGAGAAATATTTTTCTAAAAATTTTATAGATAAAAGATCTGCGGTATCATGGAACAAGATTCTCTTGGTCAAACAAGCAACCAACAAATCCTATTGCTAAAAAACTAGACACAGCTCTAATCAATGAGGAATGGCTGACCTCTTTCCCTCGCAGTATGGCAAAGTTTATGGCTCACACTCCCTGTTGTATCCAGTTTGATTGTCCTCTGCCCCAAACCGGCACCAAACCTTTCAAGTTCTACAACTATCTCTCCTCCCATCCTGATTTCATTCCCACTGTTGTTAGTGCCTGGATTTACACAGAAATTTAGGATCACTCCTTATTATCAATGAGTGTTAAGCAGAAGCAGATAAAGAGAGATTTACAAACACTAAATAGAGAGAACTTTTCAGAAATACAAAAGAGGGTTAGTGAGGCTAACAATTTGTTCAATGATTCTCAGGCCCTCTCTCTGCAGCAACCTTCACCATCACACTTTGAGGAAGAAAGACTATGCCTACACAAGCTCATTTTCCTTAGAAGGATAGAAGAGGAATACTTTAAACAACGATCTCGCATAAACTGGCTTAAGACAAGGGACTTGAACTCATCCTACTTCCACAAAGTGACTATAGCAAAAAACTTTTTCAATGCCATACATACCTTAACAGGAATGGATGGAGTTGAAGTTTCTTCTCCAGAAGCTTTGGGGCTGCTAGCTGTTAATCACTTCAAAAGCATTCTAGGGCCTCCCATCTCTCCAAGGAACCAAAACTACTTTGACAAAATCTCCATCCACTCAAGAGTGACATGTTCTGCTGAGGAAGCCTTCATGCTCTCTCGTATGCCAACTGCTGAAGATATAAAGAAAATCATGTTCAAGTTGAACCCAAACAAAAGTCCAGGTCCTGATGGACTTACCTCTTGGTTCTACAAATCAGCATGGACTGTGATTGGGGAGGAGGTTACTAATGCCATTTGCCGGTTCTTTGTTGTGCTTTCCATGCCGACAGCAACTAACTCTACTATTCTCTGCTTGATCCCAAAGTTCACAGGTGCCACAATCATCAAAGACTTCCGTCCTATCTCCTGCTGCAATACCCTCTACAAAGTTGTTTCCAAATTGCTGGTAGCAAGGCTGAAGCCACTCCTTAAAAGGATCATCCTCCCTAACCAAACTGCATTCATCAAAGGAAGATTACTGTTAGAAAACTGCTTGCTTGCTTCAGAAATAGTCAATGGTTACCACAAGAATAAATGCCCTAAAAGAATGACTATTAAGTTTGACATAGCAAAAGCTTTTGACTCTGTCAGATGGGACTTCATCCGTGACTGCCTTTATGCTTTACACCTACCTGAGATCTACATCACTTGGCTGCGAGAGTGTATCACTACTACTTCATATTCAATTGGTATAAATGGGAGGCTTCATGGCTACTTCAAAGGTACCAGAGGGCTGAGACAAGGGACCCTTTATCTCCCTATTTATTTGGTTTAGTGATGAATGTTTTGTCACAAAAACTAAATGATGCAGCAGAGGCTAATAGATTTACTTATCATCCCAAGTGTGGAGACTCAAGGCTCACTCACTTGTGCTTTGCTGATGACCTCCTAATCTTCTCGGATGGCTCCCCTAGATCGATCATGGGCATCCTCTCAGTCTTGGAAGAGTTCCAACAGATGTCTGGACTCTCTGTAAGCCCTGAAAAATCAAGCTTCTTTCCATGTGGATTATCAGACCCAAAGATATTAAATGTAACAGCCATCTCAGGCATGCCAATGGGATCACTTCTAGTCCATTAACTTGGACTCCCACTGTGTACTAAGAAGCTCTCCATCATGAACTGTGAGCCGCTCCTACAAAGTGTAAAGTCAAAAATCAGCTCTTGGACAGCAAAATATTTGTCTCTTGCAGGAAGACTTGTATTATTTAACTCAGTTATTGCAGGAATAACTAACTTCTGGTGTAGTGCATTTGTCCTATCCAAGGAATGCATCAAGCAAATAAACTCTATGTGTGCAGCCTATCTATGGAAAGGGTCTCTAGAGGGAAGATACACAGCGAAAGTTTCCTGAGAATTTTTGACATTGCCAAAGGAAGAAGGGGGTTTGGGTTTAAGGAACTTGGAGACTTGGAATCGTACTTGCTCAATGAAGCTGTTGTGGCTGTTGCTCTTCCGAACTGAATCCATCTGGATTGCATGGATACATCAAAATCTCATCAAAGATGCTAGTATTTGGGAGATAAAAGAGAAACAGAAGCATACTTGGATATTCAAGGAACTTCTGCGACAAAGGGCAGGAATGATCCAATGGATCCGTGTAATACCTGGAAATGGGCTAAGAAGCAGATTTTGGGCAGACCCTTGGACTCCATTTGGTCATTTGATCAACTTCATCGGTGAGGATGGTCCTCGATTAACTGGAATTCCACTGGATGCTATGGTTGGGTCTCGTTGGAGAAGAGGAAGTTGGCGCCTTCCTCATGCTAGGTCTCGTTGGAGAAGAGGAAGTTGGCGCCTTCCTCATGCTAGGTCTCCGAGGATGGAAGAGCTCCTTTATCATCTAACTTCAGTGTCGTTATTAGATTCAGAAGAAGATAGCTTGCAATGGAGAATAGATGGTGTTACACAAAAATCTTTCTTATCATCAACTATCTATGAGAAGATCAGAGAGAAGAGACCGCAAGTTCACTGACACTCACTGGTTTGGCTGAAAAGAGGCATTCTGAAACACAGAATTTTGACTTGGCTATTCATTCTCAATCGATGTCCAACTAGAGACATGCTTCTTTCATGGGGACTTCAAACAGATCATCTTCGCTTACTGTGTAACTATGATCCAGAATCGAGGGACCACATTTTGTTTGATTGCAAATTCTCTTTTACTATCTGGTCGTGGTTCTCCTTCAAGCTCGAGTTGGAAAGCTTGAGCTTCTCCTGGTTGGATGGGATGGAACTCCTCCATGCACTTCATGGTAATAGACACCACATATACATCTCTCTCTTGGCTTGGTAGGCAACGATCTATGAGATTTGGAAGGAAAGAAATGATCGGCTACACCATCGACGCTTCCGCTCCCCGGAGATGATTATTCGGTTTATTGAAACTTTAATTAAAAATCGAATCTCAGCCTTCAGGGACCATAATCCATTGGCGGCAAGCGCCACGATGCAATACTGGCTTTCTCTGGGGTAATTTTCTCGTTGGAGATGAACGACATCAAGGTTTCTAATTGGGATCATCTGTTGGAGGCGGACGACTCGTTGAAGGTCTTCAACTTCTAGGTTTTTGGTTACGTTACTGATATTTGGGCTTATTCTGTGTATGTGTTTGGTTTTAAAATTGATGGTTTTGCTTGGTTCTTTCAATGTGGATTCGTTAATGGGTTTTAGTGGGCTCATCATTTGTAAAATGGTGAGCATTTTTGCTTTATTTATTTTAATGCAAAAAAAGTTAAAAAAAAAAAAAAAACTTTCAAAGATTTAATATATGATATGTAAAATGAATTTCAGAAAGCAAAAAAAAAGAGAAACAGACCTGACCACAAACTCTTCCGTGCCCGCAACTCCCTTCTTCCCTAGGAGTCTTTGTCTTGTTCCTTTTTATTTTCAGTGACTTGTTATTATTAATTTGTTTTTTTCAACCTCGTTAGTCTTTTAATATTTTTGTTCTCAATAAAACTAATTAACTCCTTGATTAGTCCAATTAGAAGAAAAAAGAACATCCAAAAATTTGATTATGGAAGAACGAACTAAATATTATGCCTGTAAATATAAGGAACGAACAATCAATCCGATACTTGAGAGACCTTACATTCCTCCTATATATCGTTTATTTTGATAGTGATAATCTCAACAGGACGTTCTTGTGAATCCTTCCATGTCACGTATTTATTGCTTGCATGATTTATAATAGGTTATCTGGCTTATATGTTTGACTAATCGTAAGCTCTCCAACTAATTGAACGTCTCCCTGATTCAAAAAGCTTTTTAATTTTATTAAAAGTAGTAAAATTAAAATATAGAAATTATAAAAGATTTTTGCACAAATTGTCACTTTTTCAAAACTTTATTAGTTTTTTAACACTTTTCCAAAAGTGCTATTAGGATGTAACACTTTGTATACTGTACATAGGTTGATTTTCTTGCAAAATGATGATTTTACCTCCTGTTGATACACGAGTGTACAGTACGGCGCAAAAACAAGCGTCTACAGTACATTCGTGTATCAACAAGAGGTAAAAACGTCATTTTTCAAGAAAATCAACCCATGTACGGTACACAAAAGTGTTAGGTCGTTAAAGAATATTTGGAAAGTGTTAGATATGTAAAAAGTTTTGAAAAAGTGACTCTCGGTGCAAATACTTTAAATTATAATAAAGTTAAAAAAAAAAAAATTAAACAACAGTACTCATAGTATTATTCCTTTCAAGCTACATAAATAAATAACTAAACTGTACCATTTGCCGATAACAATTAAGATTTATCAAAAAAAAAAAAAAATGAAGGCCACATTTATTAAATTTGCTTTGGGTCTCTAAATTATTAGGAGTGGCCATGGATACAAAGATTTTGAAGGTTTATTTGAATCTTCTAATAATATTCTGATTTATTTGATGTAATTTCTTGATTAAGTATCACAATAAAGTTTTTTTTTCTCAACCTAACTTCTCAAATAATATATAGAAGATACTTGCACAAAAAATGTAGAAATTCATTTTAATACCACGATAGAATTTTTTCCGTTGCAAATGACATTTTTTTTTTTGTAGTGTTTATAACATTAAAACTAAAAAGTAACAAAGTCTGAAAATTTAAAAAGATACATTATTATCCATTTGCGACAAACCCTTATTTGTATCAAATCCAATACATTTTCATCAAGATATATTGTTTAAACGAATTTGTTGGCTATTTCCATGAAGTGATCACAGAGTTGCTGAGGCTTGCATAACATTAGCATATGATCTGTCTCCTTCATTTCCATCACTATATTCCCTGGAAAATTATCAATCATCCACCTTTGAAATTCTTCTGGAATGGCTTTATCCTCTTAGCACACTATGTAAGCTCGAGGAATATGTCCATACCCTTCATCTGAGAAATTCTTCATCTTCGATAAGTCGCTCATAAACAACGATCCATGTCTCTTTAAAAGCAATCCCAGTTCAAGATCCTAAATGAAGATTTTTGCCAGAGCCAAAAATAAATAGTAATCTAAAATGGTAGAACTAATTCGGCCATGATCTTGGAAAGGAAAATCTGGTTTTTTTTTTAACACTTATTATTCAAACCAAAGAAGAATTACAAGATATATTACATTGGTTGGATACGGTAGAAATACCCAAAGCCGACAAAGAATGAATCTCTTCGGAAACTAGTATGGCGAGTACAGAAAATTCCCAGAAACAAAGCCCCAAACTGAGAATACAAACCAAACTGACAAAACGATCACAAATTAACCGACTCCCAAAAACTTCATCAGTGAAACCTTACGCCTAATATCTGCCACTCCCAAAAACTTCCTCAAGAAAATCTGGTTAACATGTGTTTTTGCATCAATCCACTATCATTTTCTATTAATTATATTTTTATTTAAGTTAATGTAAACTTTTTAAAATCCAAAAAAACTCCTATAGGCTATCATTAATTTTTTAAAATATATCAAAATCTTAATTTAAAATTGAAAAGTCTTATATAAATCATTTTGAATTGAAGACAATATGTTTTTGTTTTCTTCTGGCTCAATAATTACGAAACTACGAAAAGTCAGAAAATATGTTTAAATATGCATACTTTGTATTTACTTTTTATTATTAATAATAATCAGTCCAATGATCTCAAAAGCATTCTGGTTTGATTTTTGGCTTTGTTTTAAGAGATAGAGGTAAAAAAAAAAAAATACATAGATAAGTTTTAAAATGTATGATGATAAATTAAATGACCTCAACTGCAGAAAGCTGATAGAGACCGAGCTTCATGAACTCATGGCTGAAGAACATACTAAGCCCAGAATTGTCTGAACCGTATGGTTCGAATTCGGTGCCCATCCAATATCCTTCTTGTGCCTTGCTTCCAAACATTTACGTAATTACATTAAAAAAAAAATCAAACTCAAATTAAACATATAAAAATTAACAAATTAATCCTACTTTGGTAAAACTCACAATACAACTAAGACTGATTTTGCCTAGACATAAAAATATTGGACGTTTGTGTTTTGAGACGTTAAAAGAAAAACAAAACAATTTCATTGGACCCCACGTAGAAGTTAGACATGGTCTGTATGCATGGATATCACATACAGACCACAAAAATTATAATAGTAGATAAATAATGTTGATATTTACGAAAAGACTCCAAAAGGAATTCTTTATATCATTTTCTCAATATATATCTTCTTGAATTTTTTAAGATATGCACTGCAGTAACAAATTTATTGGTTGGCACTATCCACTCTAAAATCTTATAGAGAGTACTATGCATGATCGGTTAGAAACCTATTGACTATAAATCAACATATAAATCTAAATATTGTCGTATAGGAAAGTTAGATATTAGAAAAAATTATTGTATTAATGTATTATATATATATGTCATAAAATTAGGTCTTTCTACAAATATCATGTCTCTTTATTTTGAGTAAATTGGTTGTACGGTCACTTATTTTAACTTTCGTTAACATGTTAACATTTTTTAAAATGTCGTAGAAAATAGCACTTTCAAATCATTCGTGTACAGTCTATTATCGTATACGCATATTATTAATACATCGTATACCATCTATTATCGTACACATTATATTGTATACAGTACATTTGAGTTGAATAGTAGTCAAAAATGCTACTTTCTATGACACTTTAAAAAAATGCTAATATATATGCTAACGAAATTGGGTGCAAAAGCCCCCCTTATTTTAGGTCTTTCTACGAACATAATCGTGAGTAATTACACATAAATTAAGAAATAATCAAAAGAGCTTTAAATATAACTTTCCAAATATTTTCTAGATATACAAGGATTTGTATAGCTTAATTTTAGTTGTTAGTATAGTGTCATCGCTATGCTATCACCCATATTCAAACTTGGCACCTATGATCACTTTTTGAAAAAAAATTTACGATTTCAACACTTTTTTTTTTGTCTTTTTCTCCGTTAAATAACCATTTTGTCCATATTTTTTTATTGGTCCGTGTATTGTACGCATTATTATTGTACATGGATAAGACTAGAAATTCAACGCGTGTAAAATACAAAAAATGTTAGTTTTGCATAACTTTTCAAAAAGTGTTAGAATATTAAGTAAAATCTTAAAAAGTTACTAAATATGCAAGATCCCCAAAGAAAAAAAATTTCTAGATATATTATAGACATAATTGCACATGATGTCACTTCTTTCAACTTTCATTAGTAAGTTAGCACTTTCTTAAAGTGTTAAAAATAGTTGTCTATTTTGTATGAAAAAACGATTTTACTCCTCTTATTGCTACATCTTGTACTGTACATTATCGTACACGCCGTACTGTACATAGGTAAAATTGAGTTGAACAGTGAAATAAGTGTTATATTTTACTAATGTTTTAAAAAGTGTCAACATACTAATGAAACTTCAATTAAGTGATCTTACATGCAAAACCCCATATATTATAAGCTATGAGATTTTGCATGGTTTGTCACTTATTTAGGTTTAGTTAGTTTTTAACACTTTTGAAACTTATTTAATTTTTTAGCACTTTGGATATTGTACACTTCCAATTTTCCAAATTTGCTCATGCTACAGTACGGCATGGACGGTTGTGTACGGTACATGATAAAGTAAGGAAAGAGATAAAATAGTCTTCTAATAAACAAAAGTGTTAAAATTTTAACTAATTTTTAGAAAGTGTTACAAATTTAACAAAACCTAAAATAAGTGACAAACCATGCAAATATCTCTATAAGCAATCTTCCTTATTCGTTTAGGTTCGTTTTTAAATATTAAATTCTTGGACTAATATTGGACACTAAAAACAGTTTAAACTTCAATTCAACAAAACCTATTTAAAATAAATAAAGTATTGGTCGCTCAAGAAAGAGACGTTCACGATCAGCATGAGCCTTTTTCTTGAAATATATACGATCATCAAAAAGTAAAAAAAAAAAAAAAGCAAAACAAAACAAAAATGAGATACCTTGTCCAAGACGAAGGATGGTGAGTGTTTAGTATCGGGCATGAAAGCACTAAAAAGACAGAGACCGAGATCTTTTCGGGAAATGTATCCATGGCTATTGATAAATTGTATTTTTCTCGGTTTTTAACATTTTTTTTTTGTGTGTTTTATCGAGTCAAAATGTCTTTTGAGAGTATTTTCGTCTTTTATCGAGTCTTTTCAGGTTTTAGTTCACTTTGGAAAAAAATAAACCGTTTTGGGTGAAAATGAGCATATGAAAATGCAGAATCATGAATAGACGTCAGAAGTTTGGCATTCGTCGAAGGACTTTCCACCGATGGATCACGCTCAAATTTTGATACAAGATATAGCAATGGATTATCTTTCATTTGGAAGTGGTTCGAGGCCATTCCAACGGTGCGCTCAAAAGTTATGCCAGTTTTCTTGAAGACTGTCCAGTCTGGCGAGCAGAAGAAAAATGCGCATAGAGGGAGCCTGGATAGATCGATCCACCCTTGAATCGATCGATCCGATTATTCTGCAAACGTTTTCCAGATCGATCAGACTCGTCCGGATCAACCGGTTTAAGCCCAGATCGATCGATCCCCCTGGGATCAATCGATCCATTTCCCTGACGAAAAAAGCAGTTTTTAACTTCCTATTTTGCATTGGAATCATCCCAACTCAACCTAATTCGACCCAAGACCTATTTATACTTATTTTAAGCCACTTTCTAAGGCAACGCTTTATTTTTCTACATAATTTTACATCTCGTTATTTGGGGAGACGAATCTCTGACTATACATGCTTTTGAGAAGATTTCTGAACCCCAATTTATTTATTCTATTAGATTATGATTTCTTCTTCATCTCTTTGCTTGTCTACTTTGATTATGTATGAGTAGATCCATAGTTAGGTTTTTAGGGTTTTAAGAGATTTTCACGAATCACTGAAACAAATATGTTAGAATAGGGATTTACATAGCGTTCTTCATCTATTGTTGAGTTTAAGGCTTAGATTAGATTGATCACCTAGTTTATAATCTTAGGATTAATCTATTCATTAAAAGTGTTTTAGATTTCCTGAAAGAACTTATATGAGCAAATCGGCCTTAGCCAACAAAAGCTCCTAGGATACTATTTCGATTGATGTGCTCTTGCACTATAATTTTGGGGTTAAACCTTAGTGTATCAAGTTTTTGGCCCTGTTGCCGGGGACCAATTACGTTGCCTACGATTCTTAGACGAAAGTTCAGACTAAGAATTATTTTTTGTCGTTACTTACTAGTTTTATTTTTGCTCCCTCTCGTGTCTTTCAGGTGTATGACCAGGAGCCAAGGTTCTGGAAATCTGCTTTGGTTGAACAACGAGGAGTTAGCATGAGTAGAACGGGAAAATAACATGAGAAGGAGAGATATGAATAACCAACTAGGGAACCGCAGACTCCCAGCTGATCCACCTGTTGATGGAGACGACCATAACGAGTATGATGAGGAAGGGAATCTCATAAACCCTCTTCTTCACACTCGTGATGGTGTCATCGATCTAGAAGATGTCATTGACCCTGTTGTCGCTATTGCTGCTGCTGCTGCTCAGAGACAGGCTGAGGCAGATGCTGCTCAAAGACAAGCTGTTGTAGCTCAACTTAGACAGGTGCAAGCTCGAAAAGCTGCAAACCAATGTGCACCACTCCACATGAATGTTCGACAACCTCCTCTACGCCAAGCAACTGGTGTTGTCGACACTCCTCGTGTGTTCTATCAAGACAGGGCTGCTATCCGCCCACCACCTATTCAGAGGCAGAACTTTGAGATCAAGTCTCATATCATCTTTCTTGTCCAGCAGCACATGTTCTATGGGAAAGTTTCAGAAAATCCCATGGATCATATAGAGATATTCGAGGAGATCTGCAACACTACAAGCTCGAATGGAGTCCATGCGGACTTCTTGAAGTGCAAGCTCTTCTCTTGGTCTTTGAGTGATATAGCTCTGAGATGGCTCAAGTCCTTAGCTCCTGGTTCATTGACCTCTTGGGAAGCAACCAGATCAGCATTCTTGGATCATTTCTACACTAAGTCCAAGATAACTTCTCTCAGGGTTAAGATTACTCAGTTTCAACAGAATGTCGGTGAGCCATTCAATGAAGCTTGGGAAAGATTCATAGAATACCTCGGAGAGTGTCCTCATCATGGCTACTCAGATGAGCAGGTGCTAGATATCTTTGATGATGGAGTCGACTAGGATTTCAAGAACTCTCTGAATGCAGCTAGCAATGGTGACTTCATGACAAGGACAAAGGAGGAAGCCATTAAGAACCTAGCTGCGAGTTCTAGCCATCGCAGTTCTGAGTATGATAGGACGAGGCGTGTCAACAGCATTGAGTCCAAAAAGATAGACCGATCGATCCATTTCCCTGGCGAAAAAGGCAGTTTTTAACTTCCTATTTTTCCTTGGAATCATCCCAACTCAACCTAATTCGACCCAAGACCTATTTATACTTATTTTAAGCCATTTTCTAAGGCAACGCTTTATTTTTCTATAGAATTTTACATCTCGTTCTTTGGGGAGACGAATCTCTGACTCTACATGCTTTTGAGAAGATTTCTGAACCCCAATTTATTTATTCTATTGGATTATGATTTCTTCTTCATCACTTTGCTTGTCTACTTTGATTATGTCTGAGTAGATCCATAGTTAGGTTTTTAGGGTTTCTAGGGATTTTTACGAATCACTGAAACATATATGTTAGAATAGGGATTTACATATGGTTTTTCATCTATTGTTGAGTTTAAGGCTTATACTAGATTGATCACCTAGTTTATGATCTTAGGATTAATCTATTCATCAAAAGTGTCTTAGAATTTCTGAAAGAACTTAGATGAGCAAATCGGCCTTAGCCAACGAAAGCTGATGCTAAGGCGATTTGTGAAGTTATCAAACTTGAACTTTAATGCGTGCCCAGAATTCTAAGGTCAAACGACAGTTTAGTAACTTAGGTTATTAGGCATATTAGTTAGTGCCACGGCAGTGGGTTAGCTAGAAATTCATGTTTGAGTTCAAGAACGGTTCTTAATTCATTCCTTGTTCGATAATTTGTTTAGTGAGTCTTGGATTCCTACGAATTACGTGAAGACCTAGCGCTCTTCCTTACTGATTTTACATCGTTTTATTTGCATTCTTAGTTTTAGTTCATTCATAAAACTACAAATCATTGCATTCGTCGTAGATTTACTTTCCTCCTGCATTCTCGTAGCGTTACATTTGGTCTTTGTGGATTCGATCCCTAGAATACTATTTCGATTGTTGTGCTCTTACAGTATAATTTTGGGGTTAAACTTGAGTGTATCAGCTATGGCAAGCTCAAGCCACCAAAGCTATGACCAACGAGCACAACCTTCTCATCAATTGGTAATGAGGGCATTAGCTGCATTAATGGCTCATAGTATAAAATATACTGAAATTGATAAACTGTGTTTTTACCAGTTTCTAACATTTGGTTTTTGTGTTTTTTTAATGAGTCAAAGTGTCTTTTTAGAGTCTTTTTGTCCTTTATCGAGTCTTTTCAGGTTTTAGGTCACTTTGGGAGAAAATGAGCCGTTTTGGGTGAAAATGAGCATATGGAGATGTAGAATCATGCTGAGATGTCAGAAGTTTGGCATTCGTTGAAAACCTTTCCACCGATGGATTGAGCTAAGATTTGGAGACAACATATAGAATTGGGTTATCTGTCATTTGGAAGTGGTTTGAAGACATTCTAACGGTGCGATCAAAAGTTATGGTCGTTTTTTGTAAAGACAGTCCAGTCTGGCGAGAAAAAGAAGCATGTGCAGGAATGGAACCAGAAGCCAATTAGATCGATCGATCCTAGAAAGGATCGATCGATCCTTTTTCCGAAGATCGCCATAAGCATATTTGATGATCGATCCACCCCACAGACGAAAAAAGGCAATTTGGACTTCATATTTTGTCTTGAAATCATTCCAACTCGACCAAATTCGAACCAAGACCTATTTATACTTGTTTTAAACCACTTTCTAAGGTTACACTTTTACATCTATTTCTCTGGGGAGACGAATCTCTGACTCTACAGGCTTTTGAGAAGATTTATGAACCTTAGTTTATTATTTCTATTGGATTATGATTTCTTCTTCATCTCTTTGTGGTTTCTCTGATTCTATGTCTGAGTAATCTAGTAGTTAGGTTTTAGGGTTTCAAGGGAATTTCATGAATCACTGAATCAGATTTGTTAGAATAGGGATCTATCTTCTAGTTTTTCATCTATCGTTGTTCTCAGTGTTGAAACTTGATTAACAACCTAGTTTCTGATCTTAGGTTGTTTAACGCATCAAAAGTGTTTGTTTAAAAGCTTGCAAGAACATAGATGAGCAAAACGTCATTAACCAACGAAAGATGATGTTAAGGCGTTTTGTGAACATATCATACTCGATCTTGATGCATGTTTAGTTTCCTGAATTCAAAAACGACAGTTTAGAATCTTAGGTTATTAGTCAAAATTTCAATATTTATTCTACTGGACTACATTTATACGATGTGAAAAGTTGGAGCGAGATTACACCACAACCAATAAAACTTTGGTGATGGACATTTTTTTGGCTAGCGAGACATGATGCGTTCAATCGATGAATTGTGGCTGGGATAAATATTTGTGATTTTATTTATCAATCAGACTTATTATTTTTAATAACGATAATAGTTTTGTGGTTTTTAGAATTTTTGAGAAATCTTATAAAAAGACTTTATATATAACATTACAACAAAGTTGTCGGGAATTGACGGCAAAATCCGTCAGAAAATTCGTTGAGAGTTCGTTCATTATCTTTTTTATTTTCAATATTTGTTTTTGAAAATCAACGATATTATAATTACTATTTTTTCTGATATTCGAGAAATTAACTATAAATTTAGTATTATCGAAGTTTTCCGCTACATTATTACCACTAAAATAGTTCACAATTCACATAAAGCATGTGTATCCTAAGGAAATACAAAATATATTTGTTTTGGTATATATGTATTTGAAAATTATATAGATTTTGGTGTAGTGGTCAGTCGAATATGATCACTAGTAGCTTAGTACATGCCACTACAGTCCGCAGGCCAAGCTTGTTTGAACGCGAGCCGTCCGCATTGACAGGCCGAAGATATTTTTTTGATTGTTTCGTTATATAAATGGAATTATAAAAGCAAGAAAAGATCGTCTAAAAAACAGAATTTTAAATCCAAACAAATAGATAGCCGAAGATATTTTTTCAAGAATGATTTACAATAAAATGTATTTTCACCACTTATTCTTATAAAATATGCATTTTCAACTATTAGAACATTTTTTACACTGTTTATTTTCATTAAATCTGAAATTGCCCCGCGTGTACACTATAATGGTGGATGCAATGTCGTAAACGGATGAGAGATTAAAGATCCGAGAGAAAATAATTATTTTCCAATCTGTTTTGTTTTGTATTTTTCTATATTGTGAAAGACATAAAATATATTTTTTGGTTAAAAAGAATTATAATTATATTTTGTTATTATTTTAAGATCCATTTTACTATAATTTAGATGTCAAATAAGAATTTAAAAAAAAAAAAATATAAAAACAAAATCAGAAGTCTAGTTAAAAATCCATTTGAATGATGAGTTGTGAACAATGTAATATGGACATATGAACGTGGACATGATCGCGTGGACAATGTTTCATTGACATATCGACGTGGATAAACATTTTACACAAATATCAATTAGAATTGGTACACAGAAACATGTCCACCGTACTAATTATATGTGTTATTGTTCTCGAAATTCGCTTAAACGAAAATAAATAGATTTTCATGGACAAATAATGAATCAATAGTATCGTAGACATGTTAGCATGACTGGTTTTTATACACATATCGACGTGGACAAACATTTTATACAAATATCCATTATAATTGGTGTTACAAATACCTTTAGAAACAAAATCAGCGTTGTTTGGATTAGTGGTATGCAAACGTATGAATTGTGAAACTAGTGCGGTTAGATGGTTTTAATGTTGTTTGGATTTAATGTGCTTCGAAGAGAAAACATTTTTAATCTTAAATATACGATTTTCAAATACAATGATATGCAGTCACTAAGCTGTCCATATTACATCGTCCACAACTCATCATCTAATGGATTTCTTGTTTTGTCATGACTAGACTAATGTTTATTTTTTCATATTACATCGTCCACAACTCATCATCCAATGGATTTCTTGTTTTGTCATGACTAGATTAATGTTTATTTTTTCTTAAAAATTATTTGTTTGACACCTAAAAACTATAACAAAATGAGTCTTAAAATATAGAAAAAATAGAATTACAATTCGTTCTAACCAAAGAAATTGTTTTATGTCTTTCACAATATAGAAAATTAGAAACAAAACATGTGGGGATAATAATTATTTTTACTCATATTTTTTATTTCTCATCCATGTCCAACCATGAGTGAAAGGTTGGTTTAGAGGGTATAAGAGACTTTTCAATAACACAAAATGTCTCAATAGTTAGAAGTGTCTATTAATGTAATATGAAGTGATAAAAATGCATATTGATGTAATTTAAATTACACTCAATGACACTTTTTGAAACTCTAATTACATGTATAGACACATTTGAATTAAGACACACTTTCTACCTAATTTATAGATGTGTTTTGACTATTATATCCCTCTACCAATAAACAATTACATTTTACCTTTTTTCTCTCTTCTTCTCAACTTTATCTTCAAATTCTCTTTTCTTCTCCACTTTCTTCTTCATCTCATCAATTTTTCTCAAATTAAGAAATAAAAATAGAAAAAATTTCAGATTGGTTAATCATCGAACTGTGGGTTTTCAAAGTGTTCGATGAAATTCGCAAGAGAAGCATACGTATCCATATAGTTGCGTACACGTGTACCATATTCGTGTGGATACACATGCATATCCATATAGTTGTGTACATATGTACCATATGTGTGTGGATATGCATGCATGTCCATTAAAATGCGTACACGTGTACCATATGCGCATGGATACGCATGTGTTCTATCCATGCGCATGTAGTACACGTGTACGTAGCTATATGGATACGCATGCGTTTTATCTATGTGTTCGAACTACATGTAAGTAAAATATTGTAAAATGAGTATCAAACTATAGAGAAAAAATAAATATAGTTTACAGTGCAAAAAAAATTGTGAAATTATTGTTTTGTGAGAAGAAAATAAGCAAAACAAAATATGTAGGATGTGGAAAAGAATAATAAAATAAAATTGTGATAAAGATATTTATGTCGTGTGCAAAGTAAGAAAATGGTCATTTATGTAATGAGAAAGTATCTTAGAGTGTAAATTAGAGTGTAAATCACTCGATTAAGAATCATGATGGTCCATGACCCGAGCAGGACTATCATTATATCTAATGTGGCTCATCAAATAAATCAAGATGTGATCTTTCGACGCCTATAAAGACATATGTTTCATGAATGGAGCCCACGTACAGCTAATTCTTGTTAACAAAATCGTCATCGATTTTGTCTCGGAAAAGTATAGACAAAATATGTTACTGTTTCTTGTTGATTGGATTGCAAATTTGCAAGTCGTCCAAAAAAAAGTTAACTTTTCTTGTTGATTGGATTGGAAAGTCGTTACCAATATGAAGCTCGTGATTTGAAAGTCGTTATGCTAGACGTCACACCCTCGTGACCTAATTAATAATAACATCAATTATATAAGAAATACAAAAACAAAACAATAACGATAAGATCTTATTAATAAATATATTCTAAATCAAACGGGACGTTTGGCTTTTCCACAGAAGAGAGCGTTAAGAGGAGGCTCGGCTTCGGTGTAAAGAGACTTCTCGTCGTTCCAGACACGAACATAGAGCTCTTGTCCTAAGTATCTCCTTGACCATATTTGTGATCTCACATGCCACATTCCCTTATTGTCTAGTGATACTAATATGCTCGTCCACGACATTGGATACACCTATAGACACATTTATAGAAGATTCAGAACCATAATATATGCACTCTATGTGATCTAGATTCGAAGTATTGTTTCAAGCCCGAAATAGCATAACAAACTGACTCAACTATTCATAATTAAGGGTAGACATTTTGGTTTGTTAGGTTTCTCTTTTTTTACGTTTAAACTTTCTTCATTCAAAACAACATCTTGTCTATGTTAACAAGAAGCAATTGAAAGTGAAAAAAAAAGTGGAAAACAAAATGTTTCTCTGGTTTATTAAATTTTGTGCAAACCCCTTACTATATAAATTTTACAAGAAAATTTCGGTTCATATAATTTTTTTTTTTTGTCACCAGCCTAAATACCTAAAAATATCATGCGGGTAGACACGAACACTCTGTGCTAACTTGTCTGTGTTTGTGTTTGTGTTATATTGAAACAAAAACTCGAATTGAATTAAAAATATTTTTTATTTAATATTACTATGACGTATTTTATATATTTTCAGTTTAAAAAATCATGTTTCATAAATTTTGTATAAAATAATCGCTTTTTCTTTACGGACAAGGGATATTAAAGACTCTTAGATCCGCTCACCAAAACAAAAATCATATATTGGGTGTGATCGTTTTGGGCTTTAGACCGAGAAGCTAGCCCAATTTTCTTCTCCATAAAATTTTCAGTATTGTTTGAAGACTTTACCTGAAATGTATGCCTTGAAACAGCATCAACCAAATTGTAACGTCTCCTCATTGTAATGTTCCATATGCCTGTCCCGTATCTGATTATATGTCAAAATTTATCATTGAATCAAACGAAAGATTAGAAATTCTGATTGATCCATAGCNATTTTTCGGAATGAAAATATATATATGAGAGAGAGAGAGATATTACCCAACAACATATGCGCTAGTGCCATCAATGTGCCAAGACTGCATAGATCTCTCGTTGTTCTGGAACACGAACTCGACGTACTCATGAAGAGCCACATCGAAGACCGAAGTTCCAAGAATGGATGGTCCAGGTGTTGGAATGTTCATAATGGTCTTGAAATCGAAGACTCCGGGAATGTTGTACCAATCGGCTAATTTCAGTGGAGTTGTTGGGTTAACGTACGACACACGGTTCACTGTATATCGGAGTTTCCGGTTAATCCTCGCTCTCCCATTGGCTAGAACCAAAGTTCGGTTTATCGGTATGGTACCATAGTGAAACGATCCTTGTGGGTTAGGCCTTGCTGCATTAGCTGTCAAATTTAACCTAAATTCACCTTTCAAATTAGGTGTTGACACATAAAAACCGAATTGAATTTGACCAAAAATTTTAAAACGAAACTGAACCGGGTTGGTCACAATTTCTGAAAATGAATAGACAGTTATACTCCAAACATACCGAAATTGCTCGGTTTGGTTCAGCATGATCTTTTAGTATAAATTACCTGATGGTTCTTGCCTGTTTCATGGACCAATGGATATGATAAGTAGGACCAATGGGGAGGGGGCGAGATGATCTGATTTTGGAGCCTTAGTAACGGAGGATTCCGCTTGTGGTCAGTACCGGTTTGGTAAACCAGGTTGAAGCCACGATGAAGTAGTCCTTCACTGGAGCCTTCAATGTGATCAGAACGGTCACGGACTGACCAACATGTACGTCAAGCGACTCATAGACCTCTTGCAGAGTGTGAGAGCCTTCTACTTCGACGAGAGTCATCATGTGTCCTTGTATCCTAAAGTTAATCGATGTCGATATTCCAACTTTCGATATCCGAAACCTGTATATCTTCACTACAAGAAAAGAGGTGGTTAGCGTCATTTATTTTTAATGTTTACATCAGTTATTGAATTATACATATGTCTTATCATCACTTATATAATCGATTCTGATAGTAGCGATGCAAATTAATGAGTCGGTTATAACAAGTGATGGAAATATTTACATCAATGGTAATAAACGATGTCTTTATGTGTCAGTTACCAAAAATGATATAAACATGACGGTTAGCATAACCGATTTTAATATTTGCGTCTATTGCTATAACTGATGTAAATAATTTGTGTCTCTTTTTACAAATGATGGTAATATTAAATCAGTTAAAATATATGATGCTAATATTACTATCAGTTCTTATAAGCGATGATAATAGTTGTATCTCCTTATCACAACTGATATTAATATTTTTAACGTTAATACATAAATGACAAAAATATTTGTTTCACTAGTTCTAATTGATGTTAATATACTATTGTTGCATCACTTTAATTGCTTGTCACTAATACTCATGCATCACTTATGTAATTAAAGCAAGTCTTTTTTTCATTTAATAATTAAAAAATTATATTCGTAAATAATTAATTGAATCTATAAAAGAAATTGAGAAACAAAAAATGTATCAAATAAAAAATCTACTTGAATGTAAAATAAAATAGTCTAAACAAAGCACATACGTAGTCAATAAAAACACCATAGCGAAGTAAATAATCAAACCAGACTTGTAATCCTAAGTTCCTAACTACTAGAGGTGCCTCCCATGTTCTGATTTTCATTTGCTTTCCGTTGCCTAAAAACAAAAGTTAACAATAAAGCAGTCCTTTAATTAAATAGGATATCAAAAATTGAAAAACTAATAAACGCTGAAATCATATAAGTGAAGATATAATAAACCATTCATAAAAGTACTTGAGAATTTTGCTGATCGGCCATGTTCGATAAAACATCAGCAAAATTTGGTTGATTGGCCATGTTTGATAGAACAGCAGCTAAACCAAATCAGAATTAAGTTGATTACAGAGAAACTTATGGGTTTATATTTTACCATCAATGAATCAATAGAGTAAAGCGATAAAGTACATACCTTGTTAAGAGTTGTACTCTGATTTTCGAAACTTAATCGGTGATCTTCCTGTTTCTCTTGAAAAACCCTAAATCAAAATATGTTTGTGGTGAATAAATTTTAACAAATAATTGATATATAAATGCATTATAATTTTACTCCCGCATAAGATTGAGATTTGCGGGAATCTGAAAAGGAAATTTTTGACATTGTTTTTTTTTTAATTTTAGCTAATTAATAGGAAGCGAAAAATCTCAACCACGATTTAGAGAAATTCCAGCCCACAATTACCCAAAAAAATATAAAATCACACATTTTAAATTAGGTAGTGCGTAGATTCACCACCGAATATCACGATTCACAAGGAAATTAAAAATTAGAAAAGGAAAGAGATAATTACATACATATATTTCTTTCACAATTTCGTTTAGATTTAGGATTTAATATTGAAAATATATAGTAAGGAAAAGAAAATACATCTAAATTGCTGCTGCCAAAACTCTGATTCACCTCTATTGAACAATATTTTCCTCTAACTTATTTTCTTCTTCGTCGAATTTGATGTTTTGTATTTTCTATTTTTTTCTTCTTTTGGTCAAACGCTGAATCAATATTTCGGACACTCGAAAAGGAGAACATATGGGCTGTTGTTGGGCTTACACCAAAAAATTATTGTGACCAAAAGTATGATTCATTTTTCACACTTAGCAACATTAAAGCTGAATGAGTTGAACCGGTTTAGATAAATTTATCCTACACAAATATTTTATGAGATCTAAGTGGAATTAATTAATGAGCTGAACCGGTTAAGATTATTTTTCTAGTTATCCAATTTAATATAGCATTTTATACTTGCAAATTTTGGATATTTTTTTTTGATGTAGTCATGATGTCATAAGTATTTACGGTAGTAGTGTTTTATACTTTCGATTTCTGCAGAAAAAAAAATTGGGATAAATGCATCAATTATTTAAGTGTTGCAAATTCATTTTATTAGTGTTAATTTTTGAAAGTGATACAAATACGTATTTATTAGCATCAGTTCTAATGAAACGACACTACAAAACTGATAATGACATCATTTATTAAAATTGATGTAAAAGTGCATAAATAGTAATCACTTGTTTTCAAGTGATGATAATTAGTGTCAGTAATTTTTTCGATGCATTGTAACTGACGCTAGTCACCTCTTTTTTTGTAGTGCTTGCCTTTAGAAAAGAAAAAAATATCAATAAAGAGATCAAAGAATTGAGAGTTGAATTTAAGGGGAAAAAATGGATTTGGTGATGAGAATGTACCATGTTGACCGGTAATTGCTAAGCCTTTAGCAGCACCATTGATCAGTAGACCGTCCGGAAGAGGAAGATCACGACCTGAGTCAAGCCTCTTTCGCAATTCCTGTCAAAAACAATACAAGAGGCAGAAATGTCCGGATTGCTAGTTAAACCCTAAATATAATTTGGTTACTTGGGAAACAAGCTAACTCGTGTATTAGGGTTTATTTGTACCTTATGGCCCATCTTGTACCAGTCACTGACGAAGAGAGTGAATTCACCGTCTGGTTTAAGGTAAGGAACGAAAATGACTGACCTCTGATTAACGTTCAGTGCACCGAAAGCACCACTTGCTCTGTGCATTGACGTCGAAGCAAAGTATGTATAAGTACCGATTTGGTCCTTGAGTTGAAAATGGTAAGTCCAATTCGAATTTGGTTGGATCGGACAGTTTGTTCCCAAAACTCCGTCTTGCCACGACATTCTCCTGTGTTTAATTCCGTTCCTACACAATTATATAAAGCATCAAGTTCTGTACTAAAAGAACTTAAAACCTGAGTATGTGACTTTGCAATGTACGTATATGAATTGTAAGTACCAGCTGATGAGGAAAGGTTCATCGAGTTTGTTAATTACATTAACAACGATGTTATTGTTTATTACACCTTCAATTGGAGGACCAGGGAGCTGGCCATTGATAAGAATAACCTGAAAATTAATATCAAAACATTTTATTATAATAATGTTTAGTTATGAAAATTAGAAAGAACAAAAAAAGAGACAGACCAGTGTAAAACCTGTTGAGGAACACCTAAAGGAGATCTGGTTCCGTAAGTAACAGTCCAAGTGAAGAAAAGGTAAGGGTCTTCTGCGTTTATCACAAAAACAGAGCTAAAACAACAAGCCAATAAAAACCCAAGAAACAGGAGATTTGTCTGCTTCATTGTCTAGAAAATGAACAATTTTTAAGTGTTGTTAAGATCAAGAGATAGTTTGATCATAAGAGACCGTTCTTGAGATTTCACCAAAAGGCTAATCTTAATTCTTAAATACAAGTGACTAAGTGAGTATGGAAATAAGGGAAGCGAGGAAGTAAGTTCATATTGCCAGAGTGGATGTGAATCTCCATGCATGCATATGTGCACAAAGGTACTAATGCTCTTTTGCGCCGTACTTCATGCACTTGCCGCAAAGATTTTTAATTTTGGCATTTTGATCAAAATGTTGTTTTATCTTATTAGTTAACATACTATAAACACCACTAATATAACATGGTTGGCAAAGGTAACAATTGATGAGGCACGGATAATATTTGTTTATAATCTAAATATAAACTACTTGCCTCTACATAACTTTCACGAGAAACTATACTAATTAGCATCAGTGATTAGTTATTTTAAGGAAATAAAAGGTGTAGAAACCCTTTAGTTCAGCGGTTTGACCAAAAAAATTATTAATGTTTTTACACCATGAAATCCGGGGTTCGATTCCAAGAAAATATAATTTTTGTAGATTAATGGAGGTAAACTTATAAGGAAATCTTCAGCATAGTGCAAGTGAAACCGTTCATCGTAATCGTGTATCTTTGTGTAACGGATAGCATTGTTTTTTATAAAATTATATTTATAATAGTTCTCATAAATATGTATAAGTTTTATAAAAAAATAGAAATAAAATGAAGGTGGAATACGGTTAGACCGATCCTTTTCAACAAAATAAATAAATAAATAACGTCAAACCGAGTGGTAACTTGTGGACATGGTGAGGCATCCCTAAAAGGATCACAAAGGCAATTCCAAATTCCAAAGTTTTGATTTAATTAATCACACATGAATGCGTCACCAATAAGCTCGGATTTTCCATGTTGCTCTCCTTAAAATAAATATATTTACTGCTTCTTTTAAATTGATGATATATATATATAGCCATGTCAATTAAGATTATCAAAAGAAGGAATCCAAACTCGATCCGATAAAGCGTCCTAGGGCTGCCAAACTCTACAATCTCATTGTCTTGGAGTAACAATTTAGCCACAGGTTCATTTTCTTTCTTTAGCTTTTGTTATTAATTTAAACCAATCCGAAAAATTTAAGCCGAGATCGTTATTGGTTAGGAATACAAATATTTCTCCTAACCAATAATTGAACTAGTTAAAAGAGATTTGGAGAAATCTAGTTAACACTTCTAGTCTAACTCTTTGTTGATCATCATTTTTTAGATTCTATTGCAAAATTTATTTATTTATTTTGTCAATTTATTGATATTTGTTTTTTTCGGACTATAATTTTTTATTTATACTAGGAATAAACCTGATCAGACGGCTAAAAAAAAAGGAATAGACCTGATCTGAATTTCAATTATTCGGATTTAGAACTGTAGCTTTTAAATATTTAAAGTTCGGATATCCGTTTAAGCATCAAAATATTTGCGGATATTTTAGCAAACGAATCTTTAACCATTTGATCACTGTAAATTGATTGTAAAGTTTATCTAAAAAGATTATAAATTTTTCCTTAATTTCTTTCTAGTTTTCCGAAAATTGTATCGGTGATCGAATTTACTATCCAGTTGAACGAACTCGAAGCCTTCCTTTACGATCCTAGTCAAATCGTCCAACATAGTTCCATACAAAGCAAACACATATCAACCATGCATGGCTTCCACGTCAGCACAAATTCACCACGACGTGTTACATGTCTCACACACACGTTCTAATCCTATTAATTTCTAATATATATACCATAAGTTCTTATTTTAATTTCAAACACCAGCTATTTTCATAATAACCATGGACAACGATGGTACCAAAGACCCACCACCCAAATCTGGTAAGAACAATAGTTTAAGAAACGTAACGCAAAATATATTAAAAAAACTTCCACTTAACTTTGAAAATTTTAGACTAACTTTAATTCTAATTTCTTCCTTGTTATGTTTCATGAATTACATCGAAGATACTGTGGAGGATATTTACTTATGGAGGAGAAAGAAACTAGCCTTTTCTGTACTCTCTGTCTCGACGGCGACATGGGTTTTGCTCAATATTTATGGTTTCAATTCCATAACCATTGTTTCTTGGACAGCCATCGCCATTGTCTCTATGTTCTTCCTCTGGGGGAGTTTACTTCGCCTTCTCAGCAAGTAATTAATTTTTCATCTCAAATTATTTGAAGGTCTTATGCAAACTTAGTTATTTAAATTTATTCTGTTGGGTTTTATGAATTGGATCTGTTCGTAGAAACATGCACCGGTTGCACATGTTACAGAGTCGGTCTTTGTTGTGGACGGAGCCCTTTTTAAAGATGGTCTTATAAATAATCAAGTTTATAAAATAATCGAAGTTAAAACGGTTTTTTGGGTGTTTAATTTATTAATTTTCGGAATCGGAACTGTCAGGGTTAGAAATGTCGGAGGAGTTTGTAGTGGAGATGGTGAGATCTTGTCGGAATCTAATGGAAGAAATGGTTAGATGGATGTTCCGAGTCGGTGCTAAGAGTGAATGGACTTTTCTCTTCATCGGTACGCAAACTAATTAAATAGCACTTTTACTTTTTAAATATCGATCGTCCCATAAGTTAGATCAGTATAATGCTTAATTAATCGTTAGTGTAATCATTAATCATCTAGTTTATGCTTAATCGGTTAAATAATCATAATTACAATGTTAACTTTATCTGAACAAAAAAAGAAAAGAAAAAACCAATCAAATTTACAATTTTTTTTGAGCCACAGAATACCGGTAAGATGTATTGGAATCAAATTTACAATTTCTTAAAACTAAACATTTATGCACTACAAAAAAATACGGTGAATAACGTCGGTATATTAGAGTCAATTAGTAAACTGACTCAAAATCAATTAGTAAACTGACTCAAATTTTTTTTATAAAGAAGGTATTTGGCATCACTTAAACAAACGACTTAAATATTGGCGTCATTAAGAAAAGACCCATTTAATAAAAAAAACAGCAAAACTAAAAAATGATTCGAGAGTTTTAAGAGCAAATATCTAAACTTCTAGTTTCTCCTTCCACAAAACTCAGTCTCTCAAAAACAAAATCGAAGAACTCAATTTCATCGAAATCATGGGGTTTTTTTGTTATTCTACATCTCTAATTGGATTGATATCGTTCATTAGTCTCAACAGTGTGAATTCAGATCTCGATCTGACTCGTCTCTCTAACTCCGAAAGCTCCTTTCTCGATCTCGGTTCGTAAGGTTTGAATTTCTTAAAATTTTGCTGTGCTTATGACGAAACAACTTGTTTTGAACAACGATTATGAATTTCATTGAAGAATATAAGGGATTCGTGAAGAAATTTGGGATTTTCAGCGTTGGTGAATCTCAAATTTCAGAGAAAGTTAAGGTAATCTTCTATTGATTGTAACTTTGTTTCAACCAAGTGGTGGTGGTGGGGTGGTTCCCGATTGTGAGGAGAAGGTCGCCCTGTTAGTCCAGGCCAGGGATTGACTCCCCAGCGCGGCTTTCACTCAATTTCCTCATTTGGCTAAGAGCCAGCACCGGAGAAAGAGGTGTAAAAACCTTTTTTTCATTCAAAAAAAAAAGATTGTAACTTTGCTTCTCTTAATAAGCTTTCTTAAAGCAAGTTAGGGTTCTTTGTTTTCGCTTCGAATCTGATTGTTATATAACCTGGTTTAGAGTATAATATTCTCTGATTGTCCTCCTTGTTTGCAATTTTCACGGATATCTCCTAGATAGGAGTATAGAATCACTCTACTGTGTCATTATCTTTAGCATACATATGATTTGTTGTTTATTTCTCCGTTTACTGAATATTTGGCTTTGGGTCTATTCCTTGTTCACTAGAAAGAAGTGTGGTGATATGGCTTCAGGTGAACCGTTTTTAGTGATGCATGTAACTAGAATTTTTCTCAGATTGTTGAATAAAAGTTCATGAACTATGATTTGATATCTTCAGATTGTTTGATTTCCAATTTATATGGAAATCATAGTGATTTTGTTTCAGAATATGCGACCCTATCTAAGGTTAAAAGCGGTATGTTTTTCGTTTTTTCTTCTAATTGTGAGAGAATCCCTGTATATAAATGGTTTTCATATGTTGACATCCATGATCAAACCTGGGATTTGGATTCTTTGTGTTATTACCATGTACTTTTCGGTATGACACTGATTCGCTCTTCCTTGCTCTTGTTTCAGCTTAATCTCTGTTAGCCAAAATTGAGAAATGCCAAAAACAAGATGACTTCAAAACTCACATGCATTAGCTAAACACAGACCGGAAATATGAAATGCTCAGAAACCGCGCTTGTTTAGCCTTTTGAGGTTTCTATTGACTAAAGAACAATTTTCTGCAGGTCTTATTAAGATGAAATGAAATCTCTTTACGCTAAGTATGATAGGACTTGAAGATAAACTAGATATCGTGACGGATGCTTTTTATGCTCTTGTTGGATCAAGAAATAATTTCCAGGTAATATACAATTTCTTTGTGATCAAGAAGTTATCATTTCCTGTAGGTAACACAAAGTGTAATATTTTTACAGGTGAGTGCAATGGGTGGGAACACAAAGTCTAACACCAATCTTCATCAAATATCTAGTATCAACAGTGACTGGTAACAAAATTATATGTATCTTATGCATAATACTTCAACTTTGTAATTTATCTACAACTTCAGGAAAGTAGCATTTCATAGACTGGATTTTGAACTTAACGAGAAACTAATTTGATTCGGATTTCACTTGAAACTGGTATGTTCATCATTGTATAGTTTAGTTAATCATCTATAGCTTCTAGTTCCTTCTTGTCTCTAAGTGCCTCAATTAGGATTTGAATATGTTTTAAGAACTTCGGATTGATTTCGGAGAAATCAGTGTTATTGAGGAGAAAATAAGACCCTATTGTCATTGATTATCCTATTGGAGATATTGTTAGTCATTTTATTTTTTTGGTTACTGATTATGACATTTTTATTTCAGTTCAGATATGTTTCTCAGTCTCTTTCGGTGTGCATTAGCATTCCCAGAGTTTCCTTCAGAGTAGATCTGGCAAGAGAAGATCTCAATCACTTGAGAGTAGTATTATAGTATGCAAGCAGAAATGCGGAATTACGAATTGTGGTATTATGTTTTAAAGATTTTGTGTGTAAAACTCTATAACATTTTATTATTATTATTTTTTTTAATGGGCTCATTCTGTCTGTATGTTTTTAATGTTTTAATGAACTAAAAATTGAATTGTAATTGTTATAAACAAGTAAGTATATAAAAATTGCATTTAGCGTCGGTTTATAAGTGACTTAAATGTTGGTGTGTTTTGAGGCGGGCTTTGACCGACGTTAAATAAAATTGAAGTTAAAGTTTAGATGCGAAACTTAACGTCTGTTATTAAAGTGAAGTAAACAAACTTTTTTCAGTCGGTTAAGCCTAGATATAAGTGACGTTAACAGCCATATATCTTGTAGTGATGCTACAAATGTCAAGTTTACTGGTTTGTATTATTGTTCTGTATTTAAACCTACATAATGTTGACCACCAAAGAAATGTCAAATTTCAACAAAGATCATTGTATGTAGATTTTGATTAATTTGTTTTTATAAAATCTAAGCAAACATTTGACTGGGATTTTTAAACAACTAACAACTTAAGAATACTGTACGAATCTAAGTTTTTTTTTGTTTTTTTTTCAAAAAAGATGTTATGAAGTAGATGTGATTCATGTATCCTTTACTCTGTGGCATTTATAGGTTTGGTGATCGGCTTGACGGTTCCTAAGTTGTGGGAAAAGAACAGTGATCGAATACAAAAGGTATTGGCTAGTCTTAAAGAGAGATCGAAGGGAGCTTATGATAACACTCACGAGAAGATCTTAATGATGAAGAACAAGTTCCAGCATCGTACGGAGGAGAAAGTGAAAAAACAGAGTAGAAATTTACCTGTCTTTTAATATATATATATAGTAAATGTGTAAAATGTAAACAACATTTAGTAGATTATATTACCTATCTTCTATCGTTTCCACCAATATAACAAATTTGAGATCAAGACAAGACAATGTGAGAATAACCGGAAAACCCTAAGTCACATTCCGGTTCGTAATCTCTTTATTATTCCAAAAAAAAAAAGAGATACAATGTTAAAATTTACAGATCATACGTAGGATCCGTCTCATAATTTGAAGACCCAATATATTTTGTTGATGGGCCGAGCATGCTCTATGAAAGCAAATCGAAACAAATATATTGTATTAATAGGCTGAGCCCAGCCCAAAAATAAAAAATTTAAAATATTTCGGAAGCCACTCTTTATCAGAGCCAGGTTTCGATCCTGGGACCTGTGGGTTATGGGCCCACCACGCTTCCGCTGCGCCACTCTGATTTGTTGATAAAGTCATATATTTGTATGTTTAAATAAGTATATTCATCCTTAAAAACCCTATTTTTCTATCCGCTTTTATTCTTTAACTTTTCAAAATCGAATGTCTCGATGCTTAACGTTTTTGAGAGACGATGGGATGATCAGTTGTGGCACAAATGAAAAATTTTATGAGAGTGGAGGGCAAAAGCGGGAAAAGTTAAAAGATAATTTCTGCCGAGTTAATGGATCTTCAATTGTAACAAACACTCAATTGCAATCGGTAATTCATCCATCAACTTTTTTAAATCTTAATATTGTTAAAGAAAGTTTTGGAAACAAGATTATAATTAATGGATCAAATTTGGTGTCGAAATAGAGAATGCATATTTAGAATGTTGAATTTGTAGATGCAAATATTGATGAAATATAATGCCATTAATGAAAAAAAAAAAAATAGACCCTCAAAATAAACTATCCATCAAAGGAAAATGTCTTTTTTTTTCTTAATGCAATTTGGTATTTAATAACTAGCTTCCTTGTTCTTAGATTTCATCCATTTTACCGGTGGCTCAAGGTCTTCTTCCTCCTCTTCTTCATGAAGATTCTCTTGTCCCATTGGTTGCATCAGAAACTGTCCTTCACTTTGCTCTTGACCTTCATGTAATGGAGGCTGAAGCATAAGCTGTGTCTGAAGCTGATCATGGTTGATATGATGCTCTGTCTCTTGATCCATTTGATAAGCATCACCAAAGCTTCCTAAAGCAAGAGATGGTCCAGACAACGACCCACCAGCAGTGTGATCATTCACATCCATCTGGTTATACCCGGTGGCTGTAACCGACCCATTGTTGTCCATTCCATAACCATTGAACATCCCTTGTTGATCTCCTCTGTCCAAAATCATTGCAGCCATTCTTTGTGCATCAGCAGCTATGAGCTGCATTTGCTCATCTTGCGGTTGATGTTGATGTTGATGCTGAGACAAGTTTGGTTCGCGTATGATCATCGGTTCTCCTTGAGGGATCACTCCATGTGGCATTCCTTCCATAGCCATCATGAAATTGGGTGGAGGATTGTTGCCTAGAGGAGGAAGATAAGGCAGTTGCGGAATCACAGCATCGGGTCCTATGTAACCGGCAAGCTCTTCTTTAGCAGTTACAAGATCTTGTTGGATTTTCTTGAGACATTGTTGTAAGAAAGAGATGAGACCAACGCATCCGTAGATTGGGTCACGGATACGTGCCTCAGCTTCGTAGTAGAGGGAATTAACAGCGTCTTCGCGGTTTAAGGGTGGGAGATCATTGAGGATCTTGGTTACATTGCTTGCTCCAAAGACGCGGTGAACAGAGATAAACTTTTGAGGCTGAGTTGGTGGAAAATACGGCGCAAAGACGCATTCTTGAGTGCATTTTCGTCTCAAGAGCTTGCAAGCTGCACAAGGTGTTGAAGCCATTCGCTCTCAAGATCAGCACTGTCAAAATGAAAATGGAATTGAGACATAATCATTGTCAGGACAAGGAAAATTGTATGCAGGACTATCAAATTTATACGAATCTTGTACAACAAGAAACAAAGAACATGGCTTTAGCTTAGAACACAAGAAACCGAAGTTACGGCATTTAGTATTTTAATCATCCTTTGAATTGAACAGATCAGATCAACTTTCACCAAAAAAAACCATAACTATGAACAATTAAATTTTTTTTTTCATCAGAATGAATAAATTATATCAATTTTCAGCCATATCAATCTCATTAAGAAAAACAGAAATATAAAAACGAGAAAATTAAGAAACGAGCAAATCAAAATGAAATTAAGAAATCGTACCCGATCGTTCGAGACCACTGATCTCTTTCCCGTTGAATCTTCGATGATGGTACCTGAAATTATGTAACAATTTAGAATAAATAAAAAATTGAAATCCGAAAGAAAAACCCAAAATAAAATAAAAAAGAGTTACTGGATTTTTGGGAGTGAGAAAACGGAGGAGAAAAAAAAAGACAGAGATTTTCCCAGTACAGTGCCTGAGGAACCGTGCGAATTGATAGAATCTGAGGAACAAATGACGGAGATGTTTCTGAGAAATTTTTAAGGAAGAAAAAAAATGAGATTTAGAAACCTTAAACAGAGCAAGAAGAGAGAGAGATGGAGGCATCGTGTCATAATTATCTACGCACATGTGGTGAAATTTTGAATCTTAACCGTTCATGCAAAAAAAAAAAAATTCTTTTTTAATAGATAAAATTGAAAATGTTATTTGATGAATTTAGCTCTGGTAAAATCTGCATAATTAGTAGATGACTGATTCAATTTTAATAGAAAAAAAATAAATATAATTAGGCATTCAACAAAAGAGGAAATTTTTGTAAAAATATTCCAAAATTATTTTTATGTATTTTGAAAACTAATTCATGTTTTCAAAAGTTTGAAAAACTATTTTTTTTTACATTCAAAATTATCAAGATACCTTAAACAAATCAAACATATAAAGTGTTATCGATTCAAATTGTATTATCATTGGGTAATTTTCTGTATTAAAAAAACAACTTTATGCGATCAATTAAAAAAAAGATAAATGTTACAAATAAGATAAAAATCATAAGAGAGTACACTCGTGTAAAGATTAAGAATGTAAACCTACAGAAAATACATGACTTGTATTCACGTCACAGAATGCTTGGTTCATTCGATTCAATTTCTTATTCATGATGAAAAGAAAATTAAGTTAAAATTTTTTGTGCAGTGCTTATTTTAATATATCACTAATAGGAAAAAAAAAACAAATATATGTGTAAAATGATTATAGCTTGTCTTACTTTTTTTTCGTGTTTATATATTGAATGATTAACATTTATGTTATGATAACTTGAATAGTCTTGTGTTATATACATACTCTTGTGTTCTTTACATGTTGAGAGGGAGTTGCAGATTTACAACATTGAATTGACAAAGGTAATGAATAAGGTCAAAAATGTGGAAAATCAATGGATAGAATGGTAGAACTCATACGCAATCATGACACACAATCATATATGAGTCATTGTGATTGCATCATATCTTTTACTGAGGGCAATTGATGAAATGCTTGTTGATGGAGAAGCTAGTATATTACAATGTCTTTCTTCGGGCTATATTGAAAATCGGTTTTCAGATTTCAATGTATTTTAAATTTTTGCAGCAACATGAAGCTATGATAAGACCAATACACAATCGGCAGTTTATATAATCTATTTTATTTATTTTTTGTAATTGTAATTTCTTAAATTTTATAAGGGTATTATTATCTTATTACGTAAGAAAAAAAATGAGTTCTAATTTTTTTGTTTTAAACATGATTTAGTTTTTAAGTTAGAGAAACTTTGTAGATTATCAAACCAATTCTCTCAAAAGGAAATTAACATAATTTTAGATATTTATTTGATATCTTTAACTGATTATTCGTTCTTAAAATAGACTTTATGAACTTGAACGGGTTAATTACAAATAACAAGTATTTAAAATGGATTCTGTAGCATTTTAAACTAACTGTTTAAATCAATAATGAGAAAATAGTAAAGGGAAAATGTATGGAGTTAAAAAAAAAATAAATCAGTGAACGTTTACTTTTTAACGTCTCAAAATCCTAGCTTCATTACTAATTTGATACAATGTGAACGTTTAAACTGATAATAACAGAAGGAGATTAGGATTTGAATTTAACTTGAGCGGATCAGAATATAAAACTATGGAAATAAAAAAAGAATCTTCACTAGTATATTACATTAATTTATTGTTCACAAAAATAAATGAGAAAATACCATTT
The DNA here is from genome assembly GCA_002933915.1 of Eutrema heterophyllum. Taxonomy (NCBI): domain Eukaryota; kingdom Viridiplantae; phylum Streptophyta; class Magnoliopsida; order Brassicales; family Brassicaceae; genus Eutrema; species Eutrema heterophyllum. The sequence goes on along the minus strand of PKMM01011718.1, from coordinate 300,351 downwards.
TAAATTAATGAAACTAAGAAAAAAAAAATCAGCAAACGTAGTTATTAACTTTTGTTATGTGGAAATATCTTTACCAATAGGGTGAATTATTAAAGTAATGTTTAAATCTTTAAAAATTACGTTTTCTGTTTCATAATATATTTAAGAGTTTTTATTTTGTTTCAAAATATAGGATATTCTCATTTTTCAATTCAAATTTTAAATGTGTTTACTGTTTTATGACAATTTATACTATGCAGTTTTTTTTATGATTGGTTTAGTTGTTTTAAATTAAATATTAAATAATTGTTTTTTAAAGAACAATTAATTTCTTAATCTTTGTGTTTTTAGTCAAAACATCTAATATTTTGAAACAGAGGGAGATTAGTTTGAGTACATTTTATCAAAAAAACTTGAATAACCTAACATACTGAAAATACCCTTTTGGCATTTGTTAAGAAAAACGTAATTACAAAAATGTCATTATTTTTCCTTTGCCACATAGGCAAAAACCAACGTCCATAGAAAAATTAGTCTACCCTCATTTGACGGTAGACTTGTTTGATGTTGGTCAACTCAAATTTTGGTCGGTAGATTTGTTTGATGGATGGTAGATTTGTTTGAAATATGGTAGATTTGTTAAATTTTGGTAGACTTATTTTGGTAGACTTATTTTGGTAGACTTATTTTGGTAGACTTATTTTGGTAGACTTATTTTAACGACGCAATAGATATCTTTATTTTTAGTAGATATAATGTCTTTGATGGTAGATTTGTTTATGTGTTGGCAGACTTTACGACAAAACCGTTGACTAACGATAAATGTTTGACTTTTTTGGTAGATTTATTAACAATGGTGGTAGATTAATCTTACAAAATGGTAGACTTATTTCTTTTGGTGGTAGAGTTAATCACTGTGAATTATTTTTTCGTGACGATAGATTTATTTATTTGACGGTAGATTTGTATTGGCAACGGTAGATTTTTATTGGGTTGGTAGATTTATTTATAATGGCGGAAGATTTAAAACCGTGTAAAATCTTGGTGCCTTCGTTTTCTAACGGTGGTAGTTTAATATTAGTGACGGTAGATTTAAAAAAATTTGGTAGATTTGTTTGAAATAGTGGTAGATATAAAAACGTCTAACATCTCGATATCTTCGTTTTGTTATGGTGGTAGATTTAATATTAATGACGATAGATTTAAAATTATTTGGTAGGTTTATTTGTAATGGCGGTAGATTTAATAAAATTTTTGATATTTACTCAGATAACCTTCATTTGGTAGACTTATTTGTAGTGTTATGGTAGACTTGTTTTCACGGTAGATTTATACACATTGTTTGGTGGTAGACATTTGAATTTTTCCAGAATGACAAATGACGTTTTTGCCCTACACTAAATCTCAGATCTACGAAAAAACTAGAGGCACCATCTTCAACAACTAGGGTTGCCGTCGAGCTGTTCTACCATCTTCAAAACCAGAGGCAACTCATTTTTCCCTTTTCTCTACCATCCACATGTAATCTCCACCTCTTATCACACTTTTTCAATATTCTCCTCTTCTTCTTCACGGTCGTGATCTCTATTTTTTTGTTTTTCACCGTTCATCATCTTCAGTCATGGAGCAAATCATTTTGGTATGTGGTAATTGGTGTTTTCAGAAAAAATAGGTGGGTGTTCGTCGTAGATAAGTCGAAAAGGTGTAGAATTGTAGGGTAGATCGACAAACCTCTTATGGTGATTTCCTTGGAATGGTGTATGATGATTTGGTTTGGATCATCGGTTTTATGAGGTGTAATCAGTTATATGTTGTCGAATCAGGTACGACGAAGATTACCACAAGATACACCTTCTGTATTTGTAGGAAATTCAAGACAGTTGAGTTCTTTTTTGCAACAATTTAAACACAAAATGGTTCGTTTATGTGTTGAGATTCAAGAGAAATTTGGGAACTCGATGGTTGATGAAGATGAAGTTGTCAAAGATGTTAAAGCATCTATACCAGAAGGTGATCGTGAATTTGGGAAAAGTTCTGGTAGATCATTCAAACAAGAAGGAGAACAATATCAAGTTGAAGAAGGAGATGAAGAAGACAAAGATTTATCTTCCAGATTTGATGGCTGCGAAGATCCGGATGGGACAAGTTCCGATGACGATGACTACGGTAGGAGTGGGAAACGTACAGATGGTGGAAGTTCAGATGAAGAAGACTTGCAAAATCTATCACCAAAGAAAAGGGGTCCAAACATAATTCTTGATTTTGTGAAGTTAGAAATTGATTCACTAGACTTAGCTATTGGCCAACGTTAATCTACGAAAGAGGAGTTGGAGACGAGATTAAATATTCTTTCACTACAAGAAAACATGTCGTTTACAACGGACAGAATTGATGTAAAATCGATGTAAAACAAGCTTTGGGACGGATTAGCGACGATTGCCAAATCGTCGTAAAATGATCGTCGTTACTTGATAATCGTCGTAAAACCTAGGACGAATACAAATCATCGTAAAATCGTCGTAAATAATCCGTCGTAAAATCGATGTAAATTTACAACGACATTACATCGATTTTATATCGCAACATTATATCGATTTCTCGAATTTTTAAATTGGTAATCCGTCGTAATATAAGAATGTACATTCGTTGGTAAACCGATGTAAAATTAAATCGATGTAAATTCGTCGTAAACTATAGATCGATGTAAAATC
>PKMM01011718.1:276490-297168 GCA_002933915.1 Eutrema heterophyllum | reverse complement strand
TGATCGATCCCATCCCTAAAATTCTGCCTTTTTTCTTCGGGGCAACCTTAAAAAAAGAAACGTTAAATTTAATAAATTATATACAAAATAATTTAGTAAAAATATATTTTTATTATTATTACCTCTTCATATATCTCGTCCATCTGGGCTGTGGTCAAAGCCGCAGTGGATTGGACCGAGCTACCGCCAGGTGATAGCTGCTGAGATAATTGAGTTTGACGCTCGGCGATCATTGCCTGAACGTCATTGCAGACCTTCTCCGCTCGAGGATCCACAAAAGAGCCGGATTTACGACGTATATTTTCGATGTAAATAGATTAGGTGAACCTATTAAAAAACGTGTTCTACATAACTGGAAACAATCGACGTCTACTCGTCGTTAATCTATATCGAATTCTGATCGTTGTAATATCGATGTAAAATTACATCGATTTTACAACGTAATTTGCGAAAGTGATATTCGTCGTAAATCCGTCGTAATGTTACATCGAGTTTACGACGAATTTCAAAATCGTCGTATACTCGTCGTAATGTCGTCATCAAATTACGACGATATTACGACGACACATTTTTACGACGAATTTACAATGAATACATAATTCGTCGTAATTCCGTCGTAATGTCGATGTAAATTTACATCGATTTAAAATCGTCGTGAACTTTCGTTGGTAATTGACTGTTTTTTTGTAGTGTTTTGGTTGCTAAAAAATTTGACTTTAATGTGGGTTATTCGACTCCGAAATTGCTGACGGTTAAGTGTTGGGTGGAGGGATGTAAATGGAGGGTTCGTGCTTCAACTGTTGGAGACGGTACACACTTCCACATTAAGACTTACGTACGAGACCACACGTGTTCTGTGACCGTGAGATCACTCCGTACCCCGCATGCAAGTCATGAGATATTAGGTCGTCTCTATAAAGACTTCGTAGGAGGTGTTGGCCCGACAGTTTTGCCTAATTATGTCTCTGATTCTCTGACCAAATGATACGAAATTAAGGTATCAATTTATGAATTTTTTGGTTTGGTAGATTTAATTTTCGTAGATTTTTGGATGGTGGTAGATTTATTTGGATCGTGGTAGAATGATTTTGGTAGATTAATTTTGGTAGACTTACTGAACATAGAATGGTTACGGTAGACTTATCTAGGCGTTTAACAACTGTTCTGACAGGTCGAATATTGGAAGACCCATTGTGCTCTAAAGTTTGCTCGAGAACTAGTTTCAGGAACATCAGAGAGTTGGTATGAAGAACTTCCTTCGTACTTATACATGATTAGGCGAGCCAATCCGATGACACTAATAAAGCTAGAAGTTGACGAGGAAGATAAGTTCAAGTTTATGTTTCTCGCATTTGGTGCGAGCATACATGGGTTCCCCTTTATGAGGAAAGTTGTTGTTGATGGGACGTTTTTGCATGGAAAATACAAAGGTACACTACATCTCGCCACAACGCAAGATGAGAATTTTAATATTTTTCCAATTGCTTTCGCGGTTGTTGATACCGAGAATGATGAGTCTTGGGAATGGTTCTTTAGACAACTACACCGCGTTATCCCTGATGATGAAGGACTTGCCATTATTTCGGATAGGCATAGAGCAATAGGAAATGCTATTGGGAAGGTTTATCCGCTCGCTAGTCGTGGTATTTGCACAGATCATTTGCATAAGAACATTATGTTGAAACTCAGAGGTGGAGAAACTTTCGGACTTGTGAAGAAGGCTGCAACCGCGTAGGATTCTAGAGTTCAATGCCTTTTTTTGCACAAATCGAAGCTGCAAATCTTGCACTGTATGCTTACTTGCAGAAAGCAGATATTCGTTTGTGGAGTCGTGTTCATTTCCCGGGAGATAGGTACAACTTCACGACTAGCAACATAGCAGAATCGATAAATAAGGTCCTATATGGTGCAAGAAGTAAGCCAATCGTGTGACTTGTGGATGATATAATGAGTCTTTTAACGAAGTGGTTTGCTAAAAGATGCCGCAATGCAATTAATATGCAAACATCTCTTATAACTGGCGTCGAGAAGTTGCTTCAAGTGAACCTCTTCTCGGCCTATGTTTTATGGGATATTTGGTCGGAGATGTGTAGTATTTAACGGTAGATTTATTAAGATTAGCGGTAGACTTATTATATAGTGTGGTCGTAGATTTGTGGTATATGACGGTAGATTTATTTAGCGAACATGTAAACTTATTATATATTGTTTGGTAGGCTTAATAATGTTACAATGTTTTGTAAACAAGTAAGATTTGAAGATGGCTGTGCAAGAGATTGATGACTATCATACATAAGCCTCGGGCGGGTCATATGTCCATGTTGTCAATTTGACCAATAAAATGTGCACTTGCCGTATGTTTGATTTGGATAAAATCCCTTGTCTCTCCATCGCCGCAGCGGAAGCAAGGAAGACTTCACTGATCTCCCTTTCTCATCCCTACTATCAAACCAACTACTTGCACAATGCTTACGCAGTGAGTGTAATGCCAAGAGATGTTGCGTTACCAGTGCCGGAAGAAGTGTGTAACAAAGTTTGTCTTCCTCCTATGGCACGCAACCCTCCGTGTAGGCCAAAGAAAACTCGAATTAAGGGTGCATTCGAGGACGCTATGGCGAAGAAACGTCCAAGGAAAGATCCCAAATATTCTAAATGTCAACAAGGCATGCATAATCGCCTTACATGCCAGGCTTAAATATGTTATAAAAATTTCCCTTCTGAACTCGTTCGCTTCTATTTAATGTGTAATAATAGCTACTCCTATAAAATTCAGTGTATCAAACATGTATTAGCTTCTGCTATTATGAACTATGTTTATACAACTTTTTTAGAACAAGTTGACCAAATTTAGGAAATAAATCTATCGTGCTTTAGCAAACAAATATACCAGATTAGCATTACAAATTCATGCAAAATTGCTCATGCTGTTGGTCTCGTCAGCCGTTTCATGAGTTCTCCTAACAAGCAACACTGGGAAGAGGTCAGATGGATACTCAGGTATATACAAGGAACTTCATATTTCAAACTAACATTTAAGAAATCTGATAAATTCGAAGTAAAGGGTTATTGTGATAGCAATTATGCATCTAACCTGGATAGAAAACGGTCTTTCACTGGATATGTGTTCTAAGTAGGAGGCACCACTGATAGGCTCAAAAGTAATACCCTATAGTACTAACAGCTGTAGTTGCAGTATATTAGGGGTCGAACCACAGAGACTCAAGAAATCACCCAATAGACCAATAAGATTCGAATTACGCTAAGCGATTCAATTTAACAGAAAGCAATAAACGAAATTAAAAGAGTTGTAATTCAATAGAGGAAAGATAGGTTCAGGGTATTTCTCAGGAAATCAGAGAATGCAGAATAACCAATTAATCAGGATTCAGATTAAGCGCGGTTCTTGAACTCAAATTACTAAGTTATAATTAACCAACTTTCGTTGCGAGAATTATCTAAGTCTAAATCCTAGAATCCCAAATTTCTTTGCAAATCCTAAAGATTAAACCATCACTAAGTCCAAGTTCGATATGTTCACAAAACAACTAAACCAAATTTCTTTGCAGATAGTTATTTTGCTCACCCTAGGTTCTGTCAGATTATCAATTGCACTGTCGTGCCTAATTGATTAACCTAAGATCTAAGTTCTAGGTGATCAATCCAGAATTAGCTTTAAGAACAACATATGGTGAAGAACTAATTCAAATTGTGAATCCTAACTAACCAATCAACCTAACATTCAAAGAAATCTTTTATGAGAACCCTAAACCTAAAAGGAGATCTACTCAGACATGGAGATTGAAACAAACAACATGATTGAATAAACCTCTGAGTTAATAATAAAGAAGAGAGTAACAAAAGGGTTCGAAATCTTCTCTCGGACGAACATAGTTTCAGACTTGTCTCCCTCATAGAGCTTTCTCACAAAAACCTGAGTAAAATAAAGCGTAATCTAAAAAAAAGTGGCTAGAAACCCTAATTATAAGTTAAAACACGTTTTGGGGCTTCTTGTAAATAATAAAGACTTCTGGGGTAAGGTGCAGATTCTTCAGATTTGTAAAAAGTCGCGTTTCCTTTTCCATGGACAATGGTATAGACCGATACCATAAGTGGTATCGATTGATACACGGGCAGTGAGTCACGTTCCTTCCTTCATGGTGTCAGTATCGATCGACACCAGGCAGTGGGTGCATTATCCAGAGGCACCATGTGCCCTGCTGGAATCTCGGCTTTCGCCCAATAGTGTTTCACCCGTTGGCCATTTACAGTGAACTCTTTGCCTTCAGGACTTATCAAGACGATTGCACCATGTGGTCGAACTTCCTTGATTGTGAAAGGACCTGACCAACGAGAATGCAATTTTCCAGGAAACAATTGCAAACGAGAGTTATACAGAAGTACATGGTCATTTGGTTCGAAGTGTCTAGAGATGATCTTCTTATCATGATATGCATTAGTCCTCTCCTTGTACAGTTTCGAGTTCTCATAGGCGTGGTGCCTAATCTCATCCAGCTCATTCAGCTGAATCAAGCGCCTCTCAGTAGCAGACTTGATGTCAAAGTTCATCATTTTTGTGCCCCATGCTGCCTTATGCTCGATTTCCACTGGAAGATGACATGCTTTCCCATAAAGCAAGTGAAAAGGTGTAGTCCCAAGTGGTGTCTTGAAAGCAGTCCGATAAGCCCATAGTGCATCATCTAGCTTTGCAGACAAATCCTTCCTTGTAGTACCCACTGTCTTCTCCAGAATTTCCTTGATCTGCCTGTTAGAGACTTCAACCTGCCCAGTAGTCTGAGGATGATAAGGAGTAGCCACGCGATGATTCACACCATGCTTCTTCAACAGCCTTTCAAAGACCTTGTTAATAAAGTGAGTGCCACCATCACTTATAACAATACGAGGTACTCCAAATCGAGGGAAAATAATGAATTTAAATAGCTTAAGAACCACTGAAGAGTCGTTGGTTGGACTAGCAATCGCTTCCACCCATTTGGACACATAGTCCACAACAACCAAAATGTACTTGTTCCCACGTGATGAGGGAAAAGGACCCATGAAATCGATGCCCCAGCAATCAAAAACTTCAACCTCAAGGATGAAATTTTGTGGCATCTCATGTCGCTTACTGATTTTCCCCCTCCTCTGACAAACATTACACTGCGAGATAAAAGCATGAGCATCCTTGAACATAGTAGGCCACTAGAAGCCTGCTTGAAGAACCTTGGACACGGTCTTGAAAGTGGCAAAGTTTCCAGCATACTCATGTACCTCAGATTCGGCAATACATCTCATGTACATCTCATCAGAACAGTGCTTGTACAGGTAAGGCTCATCCCAGAAGAATCGCCTTATCTCACGCATAAACTTCTTCCTGTCATACTTCTTGAGATGCTTTGGCTCGATGTCTGCAGCAAGATAATTAGCTATGTCAGCGTACCATGGTCGATCAGGGGTAGTGACAGCGGCTAGACGCAGACACCCTGAAGCTTAGTCTCAAGGAAGTAGATGCGCTCCTCTGGTAAGAAATCATCAATAGGAACGTCCTCATCGATCTTTATCCTCGCGAGATGATCAGCAACTCCATTCTCTATGCCATTCTTGTCCTTAATCTCAATGTCAAACCCTTGGAGTAAAAGGACCCAACGGCAGAGACGAGGCTTTAGATCCTTATTTTGCAGCAAGTATTTGAGAGCAGCATGGTCTGTGTGAACAATCACCTTGCTCCTAATCAAGTAGGATCAAAATTTCTCAAAAGAGAAAACAACTGCGAGTAACTCCTTCTCAGTGGTGCTGTAATTGCGCTGAGCGGCATCCAACGTCCTGCTGGCATAATAAATAGCGTGCAGCTTCTTGTCTTTCCTCTGACCCAACACTGCTCCAACTGCAAAATCACTCGCGTCGCACATAACCTCAAAAGGCAAATTCCAATCAGGTGGTTGAACAATAGGAGCACTCACCAATGCTTTCTAAATTACCACAAAGGCTGCAAGGCAATCAGAGGTGAAATCAAATTTGACTTCTTTGCATAACAGGGCGGTGAGTGGGCGGGCTAGCTTAGAGAAGTCCTTGATGAACCTCCTGTAAAATCCAGCATGACCAAGAAAACTTCGAATGTCTGACACAGATTTCGGTGGTTGGAGGCTTGTCATGACCTGAATCTTGGCTTTGTCAACTTCGATCCCAGCGGCTGAAACCTTGTGCCCAAGAACGATGCCATCCTAAACCATGAAGTGACACTTCTCCAAGTTAAGAACCAAGTGCTTCTCCTCACACCTCTGAAGAACCTTGCACAAGTTATCCAGACAGTTCTTGAATGACGATCCATAAACTGAAAAATCATCCATGAACACCTCCATAAACTCAATCATGTCTGTGAAGATAGACATCATACACCTCTGAAACGTCGCTGGAGCGTTACATAATCCAAATGACATTCTTCTGTAGGCGAATGTGCCATAAGGACATTTAAAAGTCGTCTTCCCCTGATCCTCTGGATGTATAGGAATCTGAAAAAAGCCTGAGTACCCATCGAGAAAACAATAGTATGGGTGACTCGCTAACCTTTCCAACATCTGGTCAATGAATGGTAATGAGAAGTGATATTTCCTTGTGGCTGCATTCAACTTCCTGTAGTCAATACACATTCGATGCCCAGTGATTGTCCTTGTAGGGATTAGCTCATCCTTCTCATTATTCACCACGGTTATCCCTCCTTTCTTAGGCACAACGTGAACTGGGCTGACCCAAGAACTGTCTGAGATGGCATAGATGATCCCTGCTTCCAACAGCTTCATCACCTCCTTCCTGACCACTTCCTTCAGGTTCGAATTCAGCCTCCTCTGATGCTCAATTGAAGACTTTGACTCGTCCTCAAGGTGAATCATGTGCATGCATAGATTTGGGGAGATACCTGAAATGTCATCAAGAGAATAGCCGAGAGCTTTGCGATACTTGCGCAACTTGCTCAGCAGTAAGGTAATCTCTGCGTTGTTTAAGGAAGCATTAACGATCACAGGGTATGTGGAATTAGGACCAAGAAAAACATACCTTAATTCAGCCGGGAGTGGTTTAAGTTCGATCTTAGGAGCTTTCTCCTCACTCCAATCACCAAGCACACCAGCTTTCTTAAGAGTTTCGGTCAACTCCTCTATCGCGTACGCCTGGTATCGATCGACACCACCATGGGTATCGGTCGATACTGCATCTGTTGCGTCGAGCAACTTGGCGTATCCAGCAGTAGCATCACTCAGAAACTCCTCTAAATCAGTGGAACACACCAATGCTCTGTCTAGTGGATCCCCAGGGTACATCTCCAGGAAATACTCCTCAGCTATGTCGCTGTAAATATCAACAAAGAAAGTCTGCCCATCGATGGTTGGTCTCTTCATCATCTTCTCCATGTTGAACGACATAACCAAATCACCGATATTGAGAGCTATCTGTCCATTCTTGCAATCAATCAACGCTCCAGCCGTTGCAAGGAATGGTCTGCCCAGGATAAGACGATCCTTGGGCTCTGCATCATACTGTAAGACGATGAAATCTGTTGGGATCAAGCAATTCCCAATCTTGATTGGAACATCTTCGAGCAGTCCTTCTGGAAGTCGTACTGAGCGATCAGCAAGTATCAGCGAAATCCTTGTTCACACTCGATTCGTCGAGCAACTGAGTATGGCATAAGGTTCACACTCGAGCCAATATCGCAAAGAGAACGCTCGAATCTCTCTGTGAAGATAGTGCAATCCAATACAAAACTCCCTGGGTCAGGTAGCTTCTCTGAAATCTTGTTCAGCAGGATCGCGCTGCACACTTGAGTAATCATCAAGACACCCTCCTCGAGATTCACATTGCTTGACACCATCCTCTTGACATATCTTCTAAAGGCTGGAGAAGTCTTAATAGCATCAATGAAAGGAAGCTCAACGATCAATTTGTCCAACATAGCTCTGCATCTGGAGTCCTCCACATCCTTCTTCGTCTTCCTAGGAGGCAGAGGGTAAGGTATCTTGGGTTTGTAAACCATTTCCTCGACAATCTTGGGCTGCTTCTCGATCTCGGTATCCGTATCGGTCGACACAGGGGGGGGGGGTGTCGATCGATACTCGTGGATTTGAAATGACTCGAGCAGGTGTCTGGACTGGTGTCGATCGACACTGGCTGGTCGATACACGGGGATTTTCAGAATTCCAATCGTCATCTTCAGCAAGATCGACGAAATTCTCTGGAGTTAGGCCCTTTTTCACTCCTGTAGTGACCTCTTTTCCACTCCTCAAGGTGATTGCATTGATGTATGCCCTTGGGTTCTATGTTTTCCCTGGAAGAAAACCTTCTTGCCTCTTCACAGCTGCTGCAGTTTGGGCAACATGAGTTTCCAGCTTCTTATGGGACAGATTGAGAGCTTCGATTTTCCCATTCAGATCTGTGTATAAAGAATCAATCTTCCCATTGAAATCCACTGTCAACTTCTACTGTCCCTGAAGAATCTGTTCAAGCATGGATTTAACCTTGTTCTCTGGAGACTTGGGAGGAATAGGCTGGTAAGATGAGTTCCCATAGGAGCGTGTGTAGTCGCTGCTCTGGAGTGGTTTCTGAACAAATCGATTTTCCCCAAGACCATATTGATTTCCTTCAAACTTGTATCCACCTCGCTGAGCGTTGTTGTTGAAGTTTCGATTGTTGTCATATCCAAATCTCTGGAAACCAGAACCACCAATGTAGTTAACATCCTCCACTTCATCTTCCTCCAAATTCTCGACCTCATCAGCAAAGTGTAAAGCCTTCTTCGTCTTTCCCATCAGGAGATTGTGCATTGAATCCAGCTTGGCTTGAACCTCAAATATCTGCGATCCATCCAAATTCCCAGCCTGCGTCTTCCGCTCAAAGTCTGCATTCTTGGTGCTGTTGCTAGACGTTAAGTTCTCAATCAGCACGTAAGCATTGTCAGGATACCTGGTGTTGAAATTTCCATTGCTCGCAGCATCTAAGGCCATCTGATACCTCCAATCAATCCCTCTGAAGAAGATACCCAGCAACTGAACCTTAGTGAACCCGTGATGTGGACAATCCCTCTGATATGATCTGAATATGATCAAAGTAACCTTAAACGCCTCTGTTGGTCCTTGAGAAAACTGGGAGATCTTGTTCCTGAGCTCTTCGGATCTCGCATCATCATAAAAATTGTTCAGAAATGCGTTCTTAGTCTCCTCCCAAGTAGTCAGTGATCCAGGAGGCAACTGCTTCAGCCAGTAAGTTGCATCCCCACCAAGAGAATATGGGAAAAGCTTACAGAAGAGGTAATCATTGGACACTCCATTGTACTTGATACTAGTGACCAAGTCCTCAAACCTCTCAATATGATCCATGGGGTGCTCATGAGGAAGACCATGAAAAGGATGCTGACCCACAAGAGTGAAGTATGCAGGTTTCAACTCAAAGTCATTCCTCTGAAAAGCAGGGGCTTGAATCGCTGATCGATTGGCATATAACTGATCAGGCATGTTGTACTCACCAATTGTCCTACCACGATCAACCACATCATTCCCAACATTCACAACAGCTGGAGGGACAATGATGTTTCCATCTCCATCAAGTCATTGCCCTCTCTCATTGCACAAATGACCCTCTTGGTCTCTGAAAGCTCCAGCATCATCACGAACCAAAACCACTAGATTGTTCATCTTTGCTGACCTCTTTGCTTTCCTGATTGTGCGTTCCAAAAGTGCTAGTTCCTCGTTGGAAAGATTAACTAGCTGAGTGCTCTTGTTTCTTCTGGTTTCACGATTAGGCATACACCTGAAACACAAAAGTAACAAAAATCAAAAAAGAATACGACGAGTATCGACTAACACCAGTTGGGTATCGATCGAGACCGTCGAACTTAGTCAAAATTCTTAAGCTAAAATCTAATGGCGAATTTAGAGTCCCCGGCAACGGCGCCAAATTTTGATAGGCTCAAAAGTAATACCCTAAAGTACTAACAACTGTAGTTGCAGTATATTAGGGGTCGAACCACATAGACTCAAGAAATCACCCAATAGACCAATTAGATTCGAATTACGCTAAGCGATTCAATTTAACAGAAAACAATAAACGAAATTAAAAGAGTTGTAATTCAATGGAGGAAAGATAGGTTCAGGGTATTTCTCAGGAAATCAGAAAATGCAGAATAACCAATTAATCAGGATTCAGATTAAGCGCGGTTCTTGAACTCAAATCACTAAGTTATAATTAACCAACTTTCGTTGCGAGAATTATCTAAGTCTAAATCCTAGAATCCCAAATTTCTTTGCAAATCCTAAAGATTAAACCAACACTAAGTCCAGGTTCGATATGTTCACAAAATAACTAAACCAAATTTCTTTGCAGATAGTTATTTTGCTCACCCTAGGTTCTGTCAGATTATCAACTGCACTGTCGTGCCTAATTGATTAACCTAAGATCTAAGTTCTAGGTGGTCAATTCAGAATTAGCTTTAAGAACAACCTATAGTGAAGAACTAATTTAGATTGTGAATCCTAACTAACCAATCAACCTAACATTTAAAGAAACCCTTTATGAGAACCCTAAACCTAAAAGGAGATCTACTCAGACATGGAGATTGAAACAAACAACATGATTGAATAAACCTCTGAATTAATAATAAAGAAGAGAGTAACAAAAGGGTTCAAAATCTTCTCTCGTACGAACAGAGTTTCAGACTTGTCTCCCTCAGAGAGCTCTCTCACAAAAACCAGAATAAAATAAAGCGTAATCTAAAAAAAAGTGCCTAGAAACCCTAATTATAAGTTAAAACACGTTTTGGGGCTTCTTGTAAATAATAAAGACTTCTGGGGCAAAGTGCAGATTCTTCAGATTTGTAAAAAGTCGCGTTTCCTTTTCCATGGACGACGGTATCTACCGATACCATAAGTGGTATCGATCGATACACGGGCAGTGAGTCACGTTCCTTCCTTCATGGTGTCAGTATCGATCGACACCAGGTGGTGTCGGTCGATACAAGGGCTTCAAATCGGCTGTCCTAGCTACACGATCTCTGCTTTGCTCCAAAAAGCTTCAAAATACTTCAATATCTCCAATTATGCTCCAAATGTGCCAAAACCTGAAAAGACTCAAAAAGACCCCAAAAATACTAGAAAGACTCTAAAAACAAAACCTATATAATGGTTAAAAACGGGTAAAAACCATGATATATCAACCACCGTGAGCTGGCGATCTGGATCGCAACAAATCGTAGCCTTGTCAACGACAGAGGCTGAGTACATGGCATTAGCTGAAGCAACAAAAGAGGCGTTATGGTTAAAGAGGATTACCAGTGAGTTCAGATTTCCTCATAAGACTGTTGAGATGTTGTGCGACTCATAAAGCGCGATGTGCTTGGCTAAGAACAATGTCTTCCATGAAAGAACGAAGCACATCGACTATCGGTATCATTTCATCAGAGATGTGGTGGCAGATGGATATATAGTGTTGACGAAAATCGACACGAAGGTGAATCCTGCCGATCTACTCACCAAATCGTTACCGGTGGCGAAGTTCGAGGATGGAAGAAGAGATCTCAGGGTATTAAGAGATCAGATCTAGCTCGGAGTGAGCTAAGCTAGCTCGGAAAAGAGGGCTAGGGTTTCGGCGAGGTGTTTGTCGGAATGAAACGAGGTGGAGAATGTGAGTGTCGTTTTGCATTCTGACTTTGCGCTGCAGTGGGCCAAGACATTCTAGTAAGGCCCACGAAGATAAATACAGCCCATGTGTAAGTCTCATTAAATCAAACGCAATAGGAGATGTCGTTTGTGTTTTGGTGCATCTTTGTACAGTGAACCTTAAGGATAAGGTTTGTTATGCCCATGTGAGGATGGCGTGAGCATAGGTTGATGAGCTGGACTTGTACAAGGATAAAGACGTTACACAGAAGAATCTAGAGGGTAATGTATGACAACCAGAATGAGAGAGTGATCGTAGAGCAAGAGAATAGAGTTTAAGAGGATAGTTATCTTCTTCCTTCTTAATCGCCTTGTAATTCTCTGGTTTTGGCTCTAGATCAAACCTCTGATTTCTTGTACACAGGTTTACCTTATAGTGAAAGCCTTGAGAGCTGGCATTAAGCTCTCCAAGACGTACCTTGGCCGGAGTTGGCCTTGGGAACTTGTAATTCCTTGTGTCGTCTCTTTTACTCCGTTTTCTGAAAAACACAAACAAGTACAGAACATTAGAAACAATAACAATGGCTGAAGATCACAAGATCAAGCAAACACATGCCAAATATCACTACAACAATAAATCTCCACTCGTTATTACCAAATGATCTCCAAACACCAAAAGTTACGTAAATGTGTAGCATTTTCAACTATGATTCGAGATCACATATCGTTAGTTTAAAGCTGATCAAGGAAAAAGATAGAGACAAATACAAGATTTGGAAATACGAACCGAATTATTGTATCGATGACTATGAGCAGAGATTGAGATGAGCAAGAAGAGAGAAAAAGAGAGGAAGATTGTGGCTTTTTTACGTGGTTCGCGTTTTAGGTTAGGATAACAACTCTAGTTTTCTAAACTTCGTAAAATACGTCATCTCACTACAAGAATACAAGCGATTTTCGACGGCCGTTTCCGTCGGAAAGGGCGTTTTCCGACGGATATTTTCCGTCGGTTCCAACTCGTCGGAAATTAATATCCGTCGGAAATCCGTCGGACTATTCCGACGGAATTTGGTCGTCGGACTATTCCGACGGAATTTGGTCGTCGGACTATTCCGACGGAATTTGGTCGTCGAAAAAGGGTTGGAATATTCCGACGGATTACCGACGGCGATGTTTCCGACGGATGTTAGGTCGGAACTAAACGTCGGAACACCGTCGAAAAGCCGTCGAAAATATTTCCGACGGGATTCCGACGAGTCATATTTCCGACGGATATTCCGACGGATTTTTGATCAGAAGTAAACGTCGGAAAATGGTCGAAAAGCCGTAGGAAATATTTCCGACGGATATTCAATTTGAATTTTTTTTTTTGTGATTTTATTCAATTAATTTTCATTTATAAATTATAATAAATAAATAATTAAATGAAATTATTTTTAAAAAAAGAAATTAATTACTAAAAATTCATTATCATAAAAAAAATAATTCATTAAACAAAATATTTTAATGTTCAAAAAATTCAAACGGTCGGAGAGTTGTCGGGATCGTCGGGGTTGTTGGGTGGAAAGAGATGCGGAAAGGCGCCCTGCATGATCTTTTGCAAAGAGGTGAGCTGGGTCTGGGTTGAGGTGTGTGCGGACTTTAGCTCCTCGACCTCCGCGTCACGTTCTTTCACCGTTTGGGTGAACCTCTCGATCTCATCTCTGTACCCAGAAGGAAACCGAGGAATGGAAGAAGACGATTCCTGGGTCGGAAGTCCGCCTAACCCAGCGAATCGCCCTTTGACTTTCCGAATTTCCAATGAAAATAAAACATCAAAATAATGTTAGTAATGAAATTTAAAAAAAAAATAATAATTGAAAACAATTAGAAACTTACATTGAGGACAATGTCGTTGATCTCTTCCCGGGGTAACTCGTTCGAGGACGACGACCCATCATGAGTGAGCTGCGAGAGTCCAACTTCTCGTTCCCGATCCACCTTCTTCTTCTTGCACGTCTTAACGAGGTCACACATGCCGGGATCCTGGATTACACCATTTTTTTTTGTTGGTGTGCCTCTGCTCGATCACTCTAAGGTAGTCGGGAGCTATGCCGTCTCTCTTCGCCTATAAAATGTTGTTAAGTAAATATAATAAAAACGAAATTAATAATTAAAAATTGAAATTAGACTTACCATTTCCATTGCATCCCGTTCGACGGTCTTTGCGCCGCCGTTGTGAATGTACATCCCCTTCCCTCCTCGTTCGCTCTTCCGGTTCTTCGTGTTTGTTTCGGATCACTTATTCGTCTTCGGCTTGCTCCAATAATCGCAGAAGCCCTTCCAGACGTTGTCGTCGAGGTTCTTCGGCTTGTCCTTGCCGTGCTTCCACTTTTGCTTCCACTCGTACATGTGGTTCGAGTACGAAAGCGCGGCATACCTGTCGAATTGGGCAAGTACTTCCCTCGTAAGGGAATAGTGCCACAAGAAGTCTTGCTACATTTAAAAAAAAAAGCATAATGTTAGTATTCGAAATTAAAATTGACAAAATAAACTAAAAAAAGAATACAAATCGAAAAATTTACTTATCGCAAAACTCTGGTGCCACAAGTCCTTCTCGTCTTTCGGCATGTCCGAGTACTTCTCGTACGGTTTGTCCAACATGTTGTGGAGCATCCGTAAGATCGCCTTTGTGATCTCAGGCGACAACTTAAATCTGAAAACAATTAAAAAAAAATTAAGTCCGTTTAATTAGATTCAAAATCTTAAAAAATTGAAATAACAATCAAAATTTCACATACCAAGTCCCGTCTTCAAACTTCGGATCGAGACGGATGCAATGGCTCCGGTTGGGCTGTTGGACTAGGTCCTCGATGCTAATCCGGCTCCGAGCTGCGAATTGTTGGGACTCCGGGACTTGAGTTCCCGAGCTCGATCCAACAGGAGGCGTAGCCCGAGAACCCCGAGAACGGCGGCCTTGGGAGCCGCCGCCCAACTGTAGTGCGTCCTCGTTATTCATGCGGGAAAAACAATAAAATCGTTAGTACTTCCGAAAATTAAAAAAAATATCCGCAAATTAAAAAAAAATAAAAAATTCCCAAAAATTTAGAATATCTCGAAAATTTCAAATGTCCCGAAAAATACAAATTTGCCGAAAATTTCAAAATTCCCAAAAATTTCAAAATTCCCGAAAATTTCAAAATTTTCGAATATTTCAAAATTCCCGAAAATTTCCAAAAATTGACAAAGTTGATTTAGAACTCTAGGGAATTTCACGCTCGGAAGGTGTTCGATGAAATTTTCCAACGAATTTAATGAGTGCTTTTCATATCTTAGCCAATAGATGTTGATGTCTAAGGTGAATTGTGGTTGATTAGACTTGTGCTTATTGCTTGTTAGTCATAGAATCGCGAACAGAAATTTATGACGATTGATGACTAAGAAAAGGGTTAATACCATTGACATGGATTAATCTTTAGTAGTGATCTAGGGCCTAAAGAGGCAAATGATTGAATGTTTGAGTGTCTAGAATAGATTGAGAATCACCCGAGTCGATTGCTTTACCCAAGAATTTGTTTGTCTAAATTTGCTAAATAACGTTTAAAGTTGTCTTGCTGGTCGTTTTGGTTTGATAGCTACTTGTTTATTTATCTGTTTTTGTATTTTTCAATTTGTTCGAATCAAAACCAAAAACCCAATTATCGTTTAGATTAGATAGCGTTTTGTATTCTTAGTGCGTCGTTCTTATTTCTTTGTGGATTCGATCCCAAAGTGCTGCAATGACATGCCATTAGATTGATGCATTGTGCACGGTGGGTAATTGTACGGACCGTAAAAATCAACTATCACCCTTTTTCTAATTCTTCTTTATTTTTTCTTTAAATAAAAAATAAATAATTTTCAAAATTAGGTGGGTCAGCTAACCCTCTTCTCAAGCTAGTTTCGCCCAACTCGACGTCCTGGAGTTGTTGTCAGGATTGCAAAATAAGATCGGTTCGAAAGATAAGACTAAGCAAACCATACGCGCGCAAGAGACTGATTTGTCTATCTATAAAGCTATTTAGAGCCACACAATTTTAATTATTTCCGACGAAGAAAATAAAATAAAATAAAATAAAAATAAAATGGAAACAAAATCGACCATAAAATTCTGACCTTTTTCATCTGGGTATGGTTTAATGATACGTTTTTTTTTTTTTTTTTGTTGAACAGCAGGTTTAATGATACTTTTAACGCTTAATTAACACAAAAACTAGATACACATAAACGTTTAGAAATCCTACGATTTCTGAGCTTCGGGTCCTAAAATCCCGTTGACGACGGACGTTGCGACAAGAACTCCGACGAACTCCGCCGCCACGACTGCTCCGGCCTGTGTTACTCCGTTGGAACTAACTGCCGTCACGACTTCTTTCTCCGCCGCCTCTAATCCTTTCTCCGCCGTCTCTACTCCTCTCTCCGCCGTCTCTAATCCTTTCTCCGCCGCAACCACGCCTTTCTCCGCCGTCTCGAAGCCTTCCCTCACTATCTCCACCGCTTCCTCTTCTGCCTTTTTCAGCTTCTTTCTGATACCGAATAACGGAATATTCTCCGCCATTGATGCAGGCTGCAAGCCTGTCGCCACCGTTGCTGCCGTCAGGGAAAACAGCAGATTCCTCCGAGAGGCGCCGGATAGCGAGAACGACGGTTTGCTAGGATGCGCCGCTCGTGGGCTAACATGCGCGTTTCTTGCGCAACGCGCCTGGAGAGCACCACCACCGCCGCTGAGTAAAGAAAACGAAGCCATTTCTTAAGATGACACAAGAAAAATCCTAAGCCAAGCAAAGTGGACTAATCGATGTGAAAGAGAAAGTAGGAAAAAATATTATATATATAATAAGATAAACAAAAAAAAATTCATTGTCAAATTGACATACCACGTCATCTCCTTTGAGATTCTTTCAAAAATGGAAAACAAAATTAATATGCCACGTCATCAGATTTTTACATGGTGCTATAAATTTTAGAAAAAATATGAGTGTAATATAATGAGAAAATTGAAAAAAAAAGTGAAAAAACTCATAATTGTCCCAATAATACTTTTTCAAACATTGATCTATTATGATTTATAATAATGGAAATCCGGTTTTACTCATAAAATGTTAATTAATATTTCTTATGTTTTTAATGGTTAGATGTTTTAGAAAAAATATGATTATTAAATACATTATTTTGTGTGATTAACAATTTTTTATAACTCTAAACTAATATTATTTTAATAAAAACAATTAATTTTTTTAAAATTTATAATTTATCATTTCGTAAACTAATAAAAAATTTATTTTTTTGAAACAAATTTATTTTTTAAAACATTCAATAATTAGAAACAGAGGGAGTATGTATGTATACTTTAAAAAAATTACTTTGATAAAAAAGAAAAATGTATAACATAATTAAAAAGAAATCTGAAAAACACAACAAAAAAGCAAATATGAGATAAAAAAACATCTCGTTCCCCGACATAAGAAAAAAAGTTCTCCTCCTCCTCTCCGCCGATATCGTAAGATCTGTCGCCTGTCCGCCTCCTCCGTCGATTGTATATCCGGTGAGTGAAATTTATCCGCCGTTCCTCCTCCTCCTCCGTCTCCTCCGCCGATTGTATCGCTCTATTCAATTAATTTTGCTCCTAAAATTTTAAAATCTCACCAAATTGATTTTGTGAATTTTTTGGTGCAACCAGAGCTATTGCCGGAGAATAAGCAACCGCCGTGGCTAGTGCTACTCCCACTGCTATTCCCACGGTAATCTTTTACATCTCACTCCTCAACTCTTATCTGATTGTTCAAATTATTGACCATTCCGTTATAAATGTGTTTTGTTTTTTCTTGATGTTCTTCTTCGGCTTCGTGTAATGCTAAGTATTTGCATGTGTTTAGTGTCGATATCTTGATTTGGGTTTAACTCTGCATCTTTTCAGTTATTGTTGTTTGTTTACTCCCTTCATCTAGCTCTGCGAATCTAGATGTTGTCTTTGGGTGATTTTCTCTGTTTCCAAAAGATCAGTACTTTTGTTAGATGCTCCAAACATCTCAGGGTTTAGGAGGGCTAACTGCTATTTCATCTTTCTCTCTGTGTATGGGTTTGTTTTGTGTTAACAGATGAAGTGAATTTATACAATGGTTCAATGGCTGCACTTGAAAACGTCTTTTTTCTATATAGGTGTTGTGTAAGCTGTGACTTGATGATTTCTTGTTTTTTTTTTTCTAGTATCTGACTTGCTAATCGTTAGTTCTGGTCATCTTATCACCCTCTGGATGTCACTTGGAAAATTTGCTGCCTTAGCCTCTTGCAATTCTTGGAGAAATGATGTACTCGAAAACCAGAAATCATCGTGATCGTGTATTAGAATCAAATAAAGGCCATATATATCTCAATTTCACAAAGGCTATATATTAAAAACATTAAAATGATTCTCTCACTGATCATTTGTTCTTGTTATTTCAAACAGAGAGCAAGAACAGTCCAAAGGTACATCAAACGAGGCTGAGGAAAGCTCCTCTTGTCAGGTTGATGAAGAAGAAAATGATATCTTCTGCAATGTAGATGACATCCCAGGTAGATAAAGTTTTGAAATTTTAACATGATATCCTGGTGCCACTCAAGAGAGAAGATTTCTAACCCAGATATTGTTAAGTATATAGCGGACGCAAATAATAGCTTGGACAACTCGGTTGGCGGGGATTCCTGTCCAAGTCAGTTTGTCAAGCCTCCGGCAAATCTAGTTGTTCTTGAAGGCGACTGCTTGGATACTAGTGGTGACGGAGGAGAATTGGAATCCTGTCTGGTATAGCATGTTCTCAGAGCATTGGAAAATAAAACAGAGCCTGGGGTTTGAACTGCTTTTTAACTTTCATGTCTTGCAGTTGGCAACTACACATCTCTACCAGGATTTTATTCTATTAGACCCATGTGATGCTGTAGCGGTAAATGAATTTTTAGGTGATAACTATGCTGGAAAGGAAATAGCAGTACTCACAGAGGCAGCTCCGTTCGTAAAGGTTTTCACTCACCAATAGGACGTTCTGGTGGAAGTGCTCGTAGATCATCTGTGGGAAAGAATCAAGGCACCGATTTCAACA
Source organism: Eutrema heterophyllum (assembly GCA_002933915.1). Classification (NCBI taxonomy): domain Eukaryota; kingdom Viridiplantae; phylum Streptophyta; class Magnoliopsida; order Brassicales; family Brassicaceae; genus Eutrema; species Eutrema heterophyllum. The sequence continues at coordinate 278,435 of PKMM01011718.1, read as the reverse complement.
TGTCCCCCAATATATGGGAATGGTCCCGATGCTCAAAACTGTGACCAAGGGTCTCAGCCTCCTTTCTTTGGAGATAATGATCATGGTTTTGACATGGATAATGACCATGGAGGAACCATGGATTTGAGTGATACAGATGCTGATGAAGATGATCCGTGGAAGCCATTGAATCCCTATGAACCAGGGAAGTTGAAAGTGTCGTCTTCAACGGTGAGTCGCAAATAAGAGAGAAAATTGTGGTTTCTGTAAAGTGATACGTTTTGGTAGTATATGAGAGTTAATGAATTAATGAGTTGATGCGTTTTGGTCCGAAATCTGAAAAATATTCACGTTTTGACAGAAGTGAATTCGATCGGTCAATCCACATTCTAGTTTTCTTAGGGCATTTCCAACTCTATTCTATTTCTCAGTCTAAACTCTATTTTAGAGTAAAATTTTCTCCAATTCCACTCTAAAATAGAGTAATTCTATTTTTTACTCTATTTTTAGAGTAACTTTATTTCTCGCTCTATTTTAGAGTTAAAATTTTTTATTTATAGAATGGTCTTTTAATTTTTATATCTTTGTAATTATAACTGAAACAAATAATGATAATAATATTTAAATACAAGAAAATCAATTTTCCATTTAAATTACTTTATTATAATATTTTTTAAAATTAAATCACATAAAACCATATATTGTGATGTGTTCATATTATTTGAGATAAAACTATATATTGTGATGCGTTTTGCTATTGTGAAATGACCAGTACGTTTTTGGAAAAAAATGTGCTACATGATATAATGACTACATGTATAATTTTACATAATATGATAATCGAGGATGAGTGTGATCTCGATGCACCAATTGAAGTTGGAAGAGAAGTTCCACCTCAAGAGGTCCAAATAGCAGAGGATGATGATATTCGGTTCGAATAATTTCTTGGTCGATTTAGAAAAATCAAAGATAGAGAAGCTCATTTTTTTCTTCGAAATGCATTAAGTGATCATTTATGGGAAAAATACAGTAATGGTGATGTTTAAACCAACGTCCTATATGTTTTATTATTTTTATATGATGTAATGTAATTTTTCTTATGTAATAAATGTTTAATATAAATAAAATCATAATTTATGGAAGTTTTTGAAAGAAAAAAAATAAGTGGGGTTAAATTGTAATTTCTTACAAATAAATGATATTTATAATAAAATAGAAATAGAATATACCATAGAATATTCATTTTAGAGTAAAAAATAGAGTAATACATTGGAGCAAAACTCAACTCTATTTTAGAATAAAAAATAGAGTAATACATTGGAGATGGTCTTAGTATGCTCTAGCTCATACATAAACTCAAATTCATACATACAATCATCGAACCACATTTTAAGAGATTTGAATGAGCCGGCTTGATTGGTATAACTGATAGTAGAGTAGTAGCACTAAGCAACATATGTATGCTTACACATTTTAAGTGATTGACTGACCTGCGAAATATTACACTACAAGAAAACATGTCGTTTACAACGAACATAATTGATGTAAAATCGATGTAAAACAGACTTTGGGACGGATTAGCGACGATTGCCAAATCGTCGTAAAATGATCGCCGTTACTCGAGAATCGTCGTAAATCCGTCGTAAAACCCATGACGAATACAAATCATCGTAAAATCGTCATAAATAATCCGTCGTAATGTCGTTGTAAAGTTACATCGATTTTACGACGAAAGTTACCTCGTTGGTATTTCGTTGTAAAGACGTCGCAACATTACATCGATTTTACATCGATTTCTCAAATTTTTAAATTGGTAATCCGTCGTAAAATCGTCGTAATATAAAGATGTACATTCGTTGGTAAACCGATGTAAAATTAAATCGATGTAAATTCGTCGTAAACTGTAGATCGATGTAAAATCTATGTATAAATTAAAAATTAAAAAATAAAATAAATATATATATAT
>PKMM01011718.1:184903-268155 GCA_002933915.1 Eutrema heterophyllum | reverse complement strand
GTAAGTTGCGAAAGTGATATTCGTCGTAAATCCGTCGTAATGTTACATCGAGTTTATGACGAATTTCAAAATCGTCGTATAATCGTCGTAATGTCGTCATCAAATTACGACGATATTACGACGACACATTTTTACGACGAATTTACAACGAATACTTAATTCGTCGTAATTCCGTCGTAATGTCGATGTAAATTTACATCAATTTAAAATCGTCGTAAAATTTCATTGGTAATTGACTGTTTTCTTGTAGTGTTATATATAAAATTATTTAATATATTTATTCGTAAGCACTATATCTATAATTATATTTATAATATAATTTTCAATATATTTTTTTCATATTTCAATTGTATTTATTATATTATATTTTTATTTTAAAATTAATAATAAAAAATAATGGTAAATATTGGTTTTGAAAGTATAAAATTTACACTTTAATATAAACATAATTTTTTGATATTATTTAACAATATAAATTAGTTATATAAAATTATTTAAAATTTTTTTGATATTTTATAGGTTAATGATCTACCAAAAGTTTCATATGAAAACGTAGAGAGAGAGGAGCATTTGCAGTTTCTAAATGCTTTTCTAAATGCTTTGTTTGATTGATTGATAAAAAACTTAATGCTTTTTTAAATAGTCTACCAATCAAGGCTTAACTAACTTAACTGCGTGAAGTAACAAAAAAAAGTACGAGTCTAACTGATAACGAAAATTCTTAAAGTAACAAAAGAAAGTAACTTAAGTGCTTAAAGTAACAATAGAAAGTAACAAATGTCTATATTGCTATATCACATGTCACTCTCTTGTGAACTTCAATACCACACCAACTAAACTTGTGCTTTTTAGACCCTTGTGATCCTTGTGACGATCGTATCTTGTCTTCGACTGTTTTGAGTCTTCGTTTTCTTCGTCTACCAGCTGCTCTTCGGGTTTTAGGTGGTAGAACTATGTCATGTTCAACATCCACTAGGACACCCAATCTCCATACACCACAAGTTACATAGATATGCAGTATATTAACGGAGAAGAAGTAGAGAAAAACTGAGAAAAGAAAAAAAAACGTGAAAGAAGAGAAGAAGAGATAAAATAACATGAGAGAAACGAAGAAGAAAAATGAAAACTGTGAAAGAAACGCCAAAAAAAATATTTTCTTTGATTTTTCAGTTTTGGAAACTAACCTAAATCCTAGAATTTTTTAGATTTTCTTAACTACTTAGGCAGAAGACAGATTCTACCGTCCGTAGAACAAAGAAATAACTGTGGAATTTATATTCTACATAATGTAGAATATAGAGAAAAATGTAGAATATGTATTCAAAACTTGGTAGAATATTAACAAATTTAAGAAAACATATTCTAACACTTAGTAGAATATAGAGCAAATGGTAAAATATATATTCTAAAGATGAAAAATCAAATAGCAGAACACACAATCTACCAAAATCGTAGAACTAAAATACGAATTCTGGATTTTGTAGAACAAATAGAAAAAAAAACAAATTTCAATCTTGATTTTTCCAAAAACGATTTTTCAAAAGATATTTCTTTCCTTATTTGTATTTTCGATTTTTCAAAGATTTTTAAAAAATATATTTTGAATTATTACATTTAATTAAGGTAGTTTAGTAAAAAATGGCAAAAGTTAAGAAAATATTATTGGGACAATAGGTGAGTTTTTTTGTCCTATATTTCCAATTTTCCCAAATATAATTGAGTGGAATAAAGAAATTAATTCCACCACTTTTACTGTAAAATAGTGGAGAAATGTTTTTCGCTCAAATTTTGTTCATTCTTTCAATTTTTTTAGTGGAATTATTTGTTCCACACTTTTTAATTTAAATGGTGTAACTTGAGAGAAATGTTTCATTCCATCAATATTATTCAATCTAAATGGTAAAAATTTAGAGCAAATGCTTAATATCACCAATTTTTGTTCCTCTAAATATACAACCATTTGCATTCTTTGATATTTTGTTCTGTGAAATGCTTAAAAAAAATTGAGACCATTAACGATAGTTGTACACTAGTAAAAAAAAGGCATATACCCACGAAAAAGCCACGAATTTTTCCGTGGGTAGAGNAGACTAGGATACCGATTAGGGTTCTTCGTTTTATCCATTCTCTTAATGCATGTTTGCTTGATTGATCTCCTTGCAACTGAACTTAGGTGTTTTTAGAACTACGAAAGTACTGAATCCATATGCTTGACCTAGGGTAGATGAGCAAAACCGTCACAAGATACGAAAGTATACTTGTGGAGGAGTTGTGAGCGTTAACGACCTTTGAGTATCATCATAACTTTTTGCGCGGGCGGAGACGAAAACTACCGGTCGAGTACTAAAGTTATCAGTGTGTAGGATGTACGAAAGTAGGCTATACACAGTGTCTGTGTTCCAAGTTCAAGAATCCAAAGACGACAAAAAGTCGCTTTAGAAATCCTAGCAAATTCTTCATGATTTTCGGCCATGAACCCTAGAGAATACCCGATTGCCCAACACTTCGTTTAATTGTTTACAACCTCGTTTTAATCATTTGCTTACTTTTCTATGTTTTATTTCATCGCTTAATTTAGTTTATTGTTCTAGCTACAATCGTGACAAACAAAACCCCCAAAAATAGTTTACGTCTAGACACAGTTTAGAAATCAAAAGAAATAGACAACTTTCATCCATGTGGATTCGATCCCTAAATACTAGTGCGTTTGCTGTGCATTTGCAGCCTAGCTAAAAGGGTAAAACTCGCGTCGGGAGTGATCCCGGCGTGTCATCTGCCTCCTCTACCTGCACTTGATGTCCTTGATTTTCAGCGATATCATCATTCCCACCACCATCATCGTCATCATCATCATCCACCTCCTCCTCCTCATCATCATCCTCAACCAGGGGAGCCTCAATTACATTAGCTGCTGGATCCTCAATTGGAAAGATATCTTTGTGATGAAATACTAACTGCTCTACGATGACCGGTCCATTGTCGTGATCAAGTTAATTGAGCGACCATGCGTTGAGAAGAAACTGAAGATGGTTCCTCCGAGTTAGTGACAAGCGATAGTTGATATTCACTACTTCTTGTTGGCCATCCATTGCCCTGTAAATCCATTCATAAGCACACTTATCAGATTAAATTGAAAGAGACATTGCTATTTCAAGGAAAAGTATGCTATATCTATCACCCACAAAGAGGTTTAACTGCACAAACTCAGAAGAGTGCGCACAGGATGTTCATCATTGTGTCAGAATCACGAAGGGTTAATAACGTGCAGCAAGAAGGAAGCAAAGAAGTGAATTGCCTTCACACAAATAGGGATGATCTATCTAAACTATGGCACCAATGATATATGGGCACCTCAGTTACAAAGGCCTGCGCACACTTCAATACAAATGGGGATGATCTATCTAAGCTATGACTATGAATCATAAATGTGATTTTTTGTTTTTAATAATTATTTTTGTTGTAAGTAATACGTATTTTATGGTTAATATATTCCTTATATTTTTAGATTTACTTTTTGTAAATAATATATTCATAATAATTCTGTTGTACACAATTAAGAAGTCAAATAATGTTTATAATAAAAAGTTCTTAGATGTGAGAATTTCATGACTGTTAAATTGCAAAACCGAATCGTCCATTAATAATCATAGGTTTAAGTCCATTAACATGAACAAGAAACAAAATCTGCAATTGTTAACGCCACGAAATAACGCTAGATATCGTTAGTGCATCAGTTGTGTATTGGGCATCACATAGTGTCTCATTGCATCTAAAGAAAATGGAAAACGCCAAAGAAATATTCAAAGGCCATATTAGTTTATGCTTGCAATTAAGTAAAATTTGTTTATTATGCATTTTTTTATTTCCGCATTATTATGATGTAACGGAAACCCAATTTTTTCTTAAATAGCCATCAATTGGAGAGAACATAGCGTTTGAAATAGAAGATTGGGAAGAAAAGCATATTCAAATCCACCTCATCACTCTCATATTCGTGATCATGTTCATCAGCGAGGATATCAGCTTCACCAGCAATATGATCGCCACCACCCCCGACACCATCATCATTGTCGTCACCATCATCGCTCCCATCATTATCGGGATCTACAGCTTCTTCTACATGCACTCTAAACACCTCTCCGGGGAGATACAAACATCAGACAAAACAAATATTTCAAGTTTGTACATATAGAATTTAAGCAAACCTCAGTTTTTTTTTGGCCTCTTAGTATTGTTCTTCTCGTTTTCACCAAAAGACTTCCTCTTCCTTTCATTAACCCCATTTGTGTGGGAAGGTGGGGTGATGGTGATGGAGGAGGTGTGTCATCTCCACCACCTCCCTCTTCTTCCTCATCTGCTTGCTCTCCTTCATGTTTCGCATCTCCATTCTCTGCTGATAACACCGATTTTTAACCATTTTTATGGATCACTTTAATATATTTTGCAGGTGTTTTAACTCTTTTTCAATGGTTTTCAAGTGATTTTCATGTTTTAGTATTTTGAAAAACATTTCAGGTAACTTGGGATAAAAGAGTGCATTTCGGAACAAAAGTACGTTTTTGGATAAACTCGAACCGTCATAAGTCTTGCAATCAAAGAAGACTTTCTCACCGTCTGATCATCACCAAATATGGACACAACAAGTAGATACAACAAGCTTTCAAATGCAATTGGATTAGAGACGATCCAATGGTTGAATCCTTAAATACCTCTGAAGCACTGAAGGCAGTTGAAGCTGCCTCGAAGAGAAGTCCACCGCGGCCAGAGAGCCCCGACCCGCGGCCAAACATCATTCCACCACGGCCAGGAGGGATTGACACGCGGCCAAGCAGCAGTTTGCCGTAGCCACACCAAATTCGTCCAAAGCAAGACTTTTCTTCACCCAAGGCTAATTCCGTCTTTTCACATCAAACCCTAAACGAAGTGAAGACCATAAATANGTCGTCACCATCATCGCTCCCATCATTATCGGGATCTACAGCTTCTTCTACATGCACTCTAAACACCTCTCCGGGGAGATACAACAACTCACCTTGTAATATACGGTCATTGTCATACTGAAGAGAATTTAGTGACCACGCATTGAGTAGACTGACCATATGGGTACGCCTACTTGAAGACATAACGTAATTCACAGTGGCACTTTGTTGACTGCCGTTCATTGCTTGCTCTATAATCACAAGTTAGAGGGTAAGTGCTTATTTCATTATTTCTACTTATGTGTCACTATCATATCAAGAAGTAAGAAAGCTGTAATGATTTCCGCATTGGCCACAAGAACAAAAACCTTCCAGATACATGAGTGCCAAGAACCAAACATTAGACTCTGCCGGAATGAAATCATTAGATTTTGTTTAGCATTGGCAAGACTTGTCGACAGAATTTGTTTGTGATATTAGATCGAATCACACGATCTAATAACACCCAAGTGATCAAAATTTAATCGCTTTAATGGATTGATGGAAGCTGGTTGTGATGGCAATACAATTATTTTATGGACTAAAACAATTATATCAAACAGAAACTAGTTCTAAGGGCTAATCCTCGCGAAGAACTAAGTCTCAAAACACGATTCTAATGCTTGAATTTCACAAAACTAAGAACTCGCAAACAATTCAAGACACAAGGTTTTGAATCAAAAAGAGCTTTCTGGTTTTTCAAAGGGTGATTTTTAATTTACAATGAAATAATCTGAGCTTATATAGGCTCGTGTGCAACAATCTAATGGTCAAAGAAAATAAATTACAAGAGAAAATTATGAACAATTGAAATTCAAAAGAGGAGATAAATTAGGTGGTCAAAGAGCATATCATAAGGGATATGAATGAGTTGATTATGGGGAGTTGTTGACCACGCCTTTATTTCCTTGGAGCTCAAGTATTCTAGCTGGTAAATAGGCTTAGGAGGTGGGCGTTGATAGCGAGATCAGATTGAATAAGAAGACCCGTAGTGTGGTAAGCGTCTAGATTCATCCGGGTCCAATTAAGGTAAGTATTTGTTGACAATTCTCTCCGAGCATGATCGATGGTTCTTGATGGATCAAGAATGTTTGATGGCTGAGATTTAGTTGAGAATGTTGACTCCTTAATGGTATACACGGACTGGTGGGGAATTATGGAAGTTTCCATAAATAGCTTCAGAAAAAGTCGTTGGTTTATCTTTGAGGCGTCGGGTGGATCCGGGTCGATCCGGTTATGGATGCTCCAATGGGTCTTCAAGTGAACCTTCTTCTCTCCATGGGCCTGGTTCGATTTGGGTGGTTCGACGGCCACGTTTGAGGATAGAAGAAATTGTACTGATGTTAATAATACTAAATTTTTAGAAGTGCTGCAACGAATTGGACCCAAACGGACCCAAATTCTCAAACTAGAACAAATTGCTGCAACGGATTGGACCAAACGAATTAGAAAAGATATTGGGTTTGTGTAAATATGTCTTTCATTTTGGATAATTCCTACATTTAAATTAAATAGAAAAATCATTCTTATACCATACGACTATCGAAAGATAAACCATTATTCATACTGGACCACGTGTATCCACCCCACTTGTCAACTTGATCCATTAGTATTCTAGTTTTCTATACACAGTTTGCAAAGTATTATCTGGGAGATTTTTTTTTTTTTTTGTTAAAAGGTTTTCAATTATTATCTGGGAGATAAAAAAGATTTAGATAACAATAAATAGAGTTCAATATTTCAATGTTTTTTGGGTTGAAAATGTGTTATATATTTCAATATTCATGGTTCACTAGTTTTTTACTTTAACAATTTTACATAGATCAGTAACTTAGAAATATATAAATATATGCATTAACAAAAAAAAAAGGGTTAGAAATATAAGCTATTGTAAAACTGAATACTGGAAAGAAAAAAATGAATACTTCCAAATTATTATTGTTCTTGGATCTGTGAAAGAATCTGCACAAACAACAAAATTACAAAATGAACTAGCCGTTGCTAATACTATTTAAATATTTAATTGGGAGGACAGAAGATTTCCTTAAATTAAGAAATTAGCTGGGATGATTTTATTCAACAACTACACAAAATGTTAGCAAAAGTTAGCTGTTGCCTGTCGGTAAATTACTTTACACATGTTCAAATAGTTGGCAGGTTTATTATTACAACCGCTCAATATCATCTATGTTACATGTTTATTTTATTTTCTAATTTCGGACATTTTTTGTTTGTTAAAACCTAAATTTCATAATACGTATCGTTTTAAGGTTTTTTCACATATTTTTAAAAACTATATTATTTTTTTATTATATCTCTATAAAATAAATTGACTCTTGGTGGTATTTTTCATTAGACTTGAAGTTAAATTAAGTATTTAATATCAAAATTTACATTAAAAACTTACAATAACATTTAATTTGAAACAAACAAATAATTATTCAATGATGTTTAGTTTGAAACAGAGCGAATAACAAAATTGAAACGTTTATGGTAAATATAAGTGAACACAATAAAAATACGTTTATGATATCATAAAAAATATAAGTGAACTTATTTTTATTGTGTTCAAATATAAGGCTTCGTCAACACAATAAAAATACGTTTTTTTTTTTTTTGGTTAAACACATTAAAAATACGTTGACCGAGAGGTATAAGTTAAAGAATTCTAATTATGTGCTATTTAACAATTCTAGTTCTGTGTTGCTAGAAGTGATTAAGCTAATCAATAAATATTGAAAATTACTTTCAAAAGTCAAAACTATACTTTTTAGATCCTTATATAGCCCAAACTAAATCACTCTCATTTTACATATATATTCTTTTTATATTGATAAAATTTACATGATTATAAGGTTTCGAATGGTTGCAGGCTTGCAGCATACAGGGATTTTATGTAAAAGAAAAAGAAAAACAAAAACAAAACTAAAACGTAGTTTGTATTTTGTAAGTCGGAAAAACAAATTAAAACACAGGAGTCAAAATAAGAAGGATCTCTTTCGTTTTTTGGTTGGCAGCCACGTGGCATATCCAGAGTAGCCCTACCGTTGCGTTGCGCCTTTCACAATAATCTTATCTCTTTCTGAGATACTTTGGTCAAACGGTCAAATATCAATCTTACTTAAATTATTAATTTTCCCATAATAATCAAATCTTAACTCAGTAATGTAACTGTAAAGTTACTAATTAATTTGTTTATTCAGAACAAGCTAGCACGCGAGCTGCATGTGATTTATTGCGTACATAATGCATTTCCGTAACCGACAAAATATTAAATCAAATCTATTATTTTAGTCCCTATAAATATTATTTACTACAATGCATCATTATTTCTTAACAATAATTCCCACAATCAGTGTAAATTCGTAATCATCGACAAGAAATACGCGTCGGATATAATATAAAGAAAATTGTGGTCTAATGTAAGGAAATTTACAGCTATTTTGATTGATAAAGCAGACTAAAAGAAATGTTTCGGTGGAAAATAAAAAGTATATAAAAATTGTCAACCATATGGGAGCCATTCTTTCTTGCTGTCATGCAGAACTATTATCATTATATCCGTTGGCTTGTTATTCTTTTTTTTTTTTTTTTTTTTTTATTCTAAATCCTCTTCAATTTTAAGCTGATATATAAATTGATGGTCACCGACAAAAGAAGATTAGAAATCTGTAATGAAGGATAAGGTATCTACAAATTCAGTAATTTAAGTTAATATTAAAATTAAACGTATGAAGAATGTTATTCGAATATATGATACTTAACTAATAAAAATTTGCCTGAATCATTTGATTTAGGATACATGCACAAACTAAGTTTACATTGGCACACTTCATGATATCAATAGTTTTACGGGAATTTAAAACACATAACATTATGTTTTAGATGTTTTTTTCTGTTAAAGATTTTATATTTTAAGTTATTTGATATCAGAAACACGCGATGNTCTTTAATAGAAGAAGAATTGATGGACTATTAAGCAATAAATTTTGCTCGATGAGAGCATACATAATTTGAAAGCGTTTTGGACAAGGTTTTGCGGGGTAAACTGGATTAGTGTTTCGATTCTCATGATAGTTTACCAGAACAATAACAAATAAGAGACAAGTATTTGAGTATAGAGCTAAGTTGTAACTAGAGAGTGGTGTTGAGAGTGGAAAAACTTGTTTTTGCTCCTTGCTCACGTCCTTATATTATATTCTGAGATCGTGGTTAACGTCCTCATTTACTCTGCATGATTCGTCATGAATGGTCTTTAAGTTCGAGGTTCGGACCATTACGTTTAGGTGACTTAATTCACTGGTTTGAACGAGTCTTTGGTTTCGGCGGGGTTGACTAATGGTTCTGCATTTAATCCCTTTTGATCGTAGATGTTCACTCCGATGGACCTTTCATCTCGGCCCATTTCCTCGTTTATTCACTTGACTTCGATGGATTATTTTACCATAGGTCAATTGGACCAAATTTACTAAACCGGATTTTTATCCCCCACGATTGATTGAAATTTTACCTACACAACATATTTAGTAAAATAACACACTGTCGCGTGACTCAAAATATCCAACTATAGGCCCCTATCAAACTATGCAGAAAAATCATTAAAAAAAAAAAATTATGCAGAAAACTCCATCTTGAAAAATACCATTTTTTCACGAGAAATAACTCAACAATACTATTTTTTTCTTTAATAAAAGACTAATTAACCCTTCGGTTTATTATTATTTTTTAGTTTTTTTTTCCTCACATTAGGCAAATTTATAGGCGCGTTGTGCGGCATTTTTTGGGGTAATATAACACTAAATAATAATTAATTAAGAAACCTAGAATTATAGACGTTCTCTTCTGTCTCTGTCTCTCTGGGTCGTTTCTTTCCTTTATAGCTTCTAGTTTCTCCCACTCCTTACTCCTTTTTCCTGAATCTGATAATGTAAATTCACAATAGAGAAATTTAAACAAAACTGTTTAAAAAAAACCTAAACAACATTGTTCGTTCATTGCTGCTGCTCAAGAAAAAGCAAAGAAATTGCGAGAAAGAAAGAAATGGATTTGTTCAAGATCCTGCTTCTTCTGTTCTTCGTGAACTTGGGTTTCTGCTTCGCTGCAGATCCATATTCTTTCTATAACTTCGAAGTCTCCTACATTACTGCTTCTCCACTTGGTGTTCCTCAACAGGTTTAATTTCTTTCTTACTTTCTTCTATAGATCTTTGATTTCTGCTACTGTTTCTTTGGATTTACAATTTCGGATTTGAGATTTTGAAGTTTCTTAATCTAAGTTTGGACCATTTTGGGGTTTTTGCTTTTAGATATATCCATATTTTGAAAAAGGGATGAAAACCCTTAATTCTAGAGATGTACTGTAGTTCCAGTGAGCTAAAGATCTAACTTTTAGTTTACTATTAACGGTAAAGAAATTTAGCAATCTATTACTCGCACCAAGAAATTGGGTTTTTTTTCTTTTTCTTTTTTGGGTATCACATTTTGATATAAGTTTGTATCTTTGTTTGTGGGTATTCTTAAGAATTTCAGATTTCTCAAAAGCTTCAATCTTTTTTTTTTTTGTTTTTGTTTTTGCTTCAGGGAATACTTACAATTCATCAACAAGAAACGCATTTCACTTTTACTTTTTCAGAAAATTTCAATTCTTTTTAATTGTCAAAGGGTTTTGTTCTAGAATTGTCCAAAGTTATACTTAAATTCCACCTGAATGAATGACATAAAGTTTCAGTCTGTTAACTCCAGATCCAACTGAAGAAAAGTAGATCTAAAGAACAATTAGGGTTCTAACTTCTAAACAAGCTAGTTTTTCTAATTTAATTCTGTTATCAGGTCATTGCTATAAATGGAAAGTTTCCTGGTCCTACAATCAATGTCACAACCAACGAAAATCTGGTTGTTAATGTGAGAAACAAATTAGACGAGGGACTCCTTCTTCACTGGTAAGAGAGATTCACAAAAGTTTTGTCTTTAAGAGACTTTATGAAATCTGTTTTGATTTATAAAAATATGTTCTTTCTTACAGGTCTGGAATCCAACAGAGACGTGTTTCTTGGCAAGATGGAGTTGCAGGAACTAATTGTCCAATTCCACCAAAGTGGAATTGGACTTATGAGTTTCAAGTCAAGGACCAAATTGGGAGTTTCTTCTACTTTCCATCTCTTCATTTCCAAAGAGCTTCTGGTGGTTTTGGCTCCTTCATTGTCAACCCAAGAGCGATTATTGCAGTCCCTTTCTCGATTCCAGACGGTGATATTACCATTGTGATTGGTGATTGGTACACGAGGAACCACACGGTTAGTAGTTTTCGCCATTTCTCACCTTCAATGCAAGCAAATGACATTTTTAGAAGATTCTTTCCAACATTTTGTAAGATTGTGTGAAAAATGTAGGCTTTGAGGAAGGCTTTAGATGATGGTAAAGATCTTGGAATGCCCGACGGGGTTCTCATTAACGGAAAAGGACCTTACCAATACAATCAGACTCTTGTTCCTGATGGAATCGATTACGAAACAATCACAGTCCATCCTGGTGAGTAGAAATTAGCTTTTTTGATCAAAGAGTTCCTTTTTTTTTTCCCGATTTTAATGGATATTATTCTCCCGTGATAACAACAGGAAAAACTTATAGACTTCGAGTGTCGAATGTGGGAATCTCGACGAGTTTGAACTTTAGGATTCAAGGCCACAACTTGGTTCTTGCAGAATCAGAAGGATCGTACACAGTTCAACAAAATTACACAAGCTTGGATATTCATGTTGGACAATCTTACTCCTTCTTGGTTACTATGGATCAAAACGCAAGCTCTGATTACTACATTGTTGCAAGTGCTCGGGTTGTTAATGAAACCATATGGAGAAGAGTCACCGGAGTTGGAATCTTACACTATACCAACTCTAAAGGAAAAGCAAACGGTCACTTACCGCCTGGACCACAAGACGAATTCGACAAAACTTTCTCCATGAATCAAGCAAGATCCATCAGGTTGGTAATCCAAACAATCCAATCTTTTTCTTTTAGTTTCATCAAGTTTTGACTTTTGAATCAATTCTGCAAATCAATCTTTGTTTCTTTTAGTTATATCAAGGTTTGACCTTTGAATCAAATCTGCAAAAATCGTTTTATTTCCTTGTAGTTTCAACATGTTTAAATCATTTTTCTTTAACAAGCAGAAATAAAATGTCGGTGTTGTTGCAGATGGAATGTTTCAGCAAGCGGAGCGCGTCCTAACCCGCAAGGCTCGTTTAAATACGGTTCGATCAATGTAACCGATGTCTATGTTCTGAGGAATATGCCGCCTGTGAAGATCAATGGGAAAAGAAGGACGACGCTTAGTGGTATATCGTTTGTGAATCCTTCTACGCCAATTAGACTAGCTGATAAGCATAAGGTTAAAGGAGTTTATAAGCTTGATTTCCCTAAGAGACCTTTAACTGGACCGCCAAGAGCGACGACTTCAATTATCAATGGCACTTACCGCGGATTCATGGAAGTCATTCTTCAGAACAATGACACTAAGATGCAAAGCTATCACATGAGTGGCTACGCCTTCTTTGCCGTCGGGTGAGTTAGTTAGTTAGTTCTCCTTCATTTGTGACTGCAAGTTTCTGCCTATCTCTTATCGATATCTCGGTTATTGTCATTGTAAATAACTGTTTCTTGAATACCGTTTTGGTTGCAGAATGGATTACGGAGAGTGGACAGAGAACAGTAGAGGAACTTATAACAAATGGGACGGTATCGCCCGCTCAACTATTCAGGTAATAATTCAATCCCTTATACAAGTTGTTGTAAACGTAAAAGCCAAACATAAAAGACATTTTGATTCAAAACACTATTTCAGAAGCAATCGTAAACGCAAATGTGAACAATAAATCGATAGTGATTCACTCAGAGATTTTGTGTTCTAAAGGCATTGCTTGGGGCGGGTTTTTGCAGGTGTATCCAGGGGCATGGTCAGCGATCTTGATATCTTTGGACAATCCTGGAGCTTGGAATCTAAGAACAGAGAATCTTGATTCTTGGTATCTTGGACAAGAAACATATGTTAGAGTTGTTAATCCTGACGAAAACAACAAAACCGAATTCGGGGCGCCTGCAAATGTTCTTTACTGTGGTGCTCTCAAAGACCTACAAAAGTAAGAAACTTCAAGAGAACACATTTTGTCCTTCGTAAAGTTATGATTTTTGATTTCATTCTTTATTTTGTTGTTGTTTCAGGCCACAGAAGATTTCATCATCGGCGTCGAGGAGCATTGGATTCACGAATATTTCAATGGGGGTAATGGCTTTGGTGATGATGCTTCTGCGTTGAAATGTAATTTGAGGGTTTGTTTTTTTAAAATATTTTTCTAGGGTTTTGTTGATATCGAACCAGAGATGATGATTCTTCTTCTTTACGTTTCCACAGTTCTTCTATTTTGGGGGTTGTTGGATTTCTCTGACTTGTTTTTGTAATTTTCTTTTGGATTCGATCTGTTGTTTTATTCTTTTTCCGGGATTTGATTATTTGAGAAGAAGAACAAAAAATATTCATTTAAATGTTGAAATTGTTCAAATTTTTTTTTTTTTTCAGGGAAATTCATTTTTTAATTCCTAAGTATTGTAATTGTCTTATTTATTCTCCAACTATTGAATCACAATTTAAATCATCAAGTTAACATTGACTGTATAAATTTAGGTATGAGAAAAATCAACGTTAACTAAAAAACGGAGACGTTAACGTGGTCATTTTATGAGTCTACTTTTACGAAATCAATGTAAACTTGAGGAATTAATTGCCAACTTAAAAGTTAGAGAATTAATCTGCAAAATTGCAATACTAGAGGAATTAAATTATCATTTCCAAATATAGTATGTTTTTTTAATAAAAATTAGTCTTCATTTTAATAATATACACATAAATTATTACGGTTATTCATAATAATTTTCAAAATTATCTTACAACACTTAAAACTATTTAATTTGATAAAAATCAAAACAACTATATTTAGCTATATAAGAACTTAACCGATAAGTTTTTATAGTTACATAAAGTTTTTTTTGTATTTTACGTTATTAATAAAGTAATCTTAGTTGATTTTCCATTGTTCATGCGTGAATGCCTAAATTATTGAATCTTATCACCATACATTTATAGATGTATATAGTCATACCCGATCCATAGGGAAGACGGGATAGGCCATCGCCTAGGACCACCGATTTCTTTAAGAAAATTATGGGCCACATTTTTTATTTTAGATTAATAGTTTTTAGACCACAAAATTTAAAGTTCATGTTTTTCTTTAAAGTATTATTTTTCAATAAAAAAAAGGGTGAATTGCATGAATATTACTTTTGTGATAGCTAATTAGGTGACTATTAGGGCTGGGCACGGGACAAGTACTCGCTAAATTTCATGTACTTGATACTTGGCTTGACCCGTTCAAGTAATTAGATTTATTACTTGTACTTGACCCGGCCAAAATAAGTACTCGTTATTTCAAGTACCCGCAAAAATTTTGATTACTCGTAAATTACTTGACCCGGCTTGTTACTTGTCACAAATAATTACTTGTTACTTGAATCTGAAATACTTGATTGCTTAAACCTAAAATAGTTCTTGAAAATGAGATAAAACTAAAAACCATCATACAAAGAGTCACATGTTCAAATACTGAAATACATATTCAACATCTTAAAATCACATAATTATTCTTCAAACTTGTATAGTTCGTTGATCTTAAGAACGTTAAAAGCTGGATCTTCCTGGAAAAAAAAGAATAGAAATCATGAGACCAAAATTACTTTCCATCACAACAAAGACAAAGAAACTCTCGACTGATAGTATTTAGTCCAATAATAAATCAAGAGATCACTTAATAATAACAATGTAATTATAAACGAAGCACTCAAACTTCAAATTTAACAAAAATGTCTCACCGAAGGAGTCACCAACAATTTCGGACCAAAGTAACAAAGAAACCATACAAAACGAGAAATCTGCTTCAGGCTTTGAGATAACAAAAATTAGACATTGCCAAAAAACAAAAAATAGATCAAGAGACACGACCAAAACAATACTGAGAATTATATTCAAATATTCCACTGAACTATGAGATGATGAGTTTATGAGTAATAAAGATAACTCACAAAATATGAAACGTGAAGTATTCTTACCTTTCATTCTTCCTCCAAAGTTAAACTAACTCCTTGGACCACGTTTCCATAAGCATTTGAAGTCATAAACTCTATTAAAACAACACAAAACTTGTAAGTTCACAAATAAAGGAACGTATTCATAAATAAAAAACAAGTGTATACCATTTTCGAGAACTTCAAGTTCTTCAATTTGGTCTTCCAAACAACTTTGTTCATAATCTTTGCGAATCCAATCTTGACTGCATATTAGAGCTTCAACCATTCTTGGGGTGAAAGAACTGCGAAAAAGATCAATAACACGACCACTTGTGCTAAAATCTGACTCAGAAGCAACGGTTGAGACCGGCATAGCCAACAGATCTTTAGCCATTACAGAGAGAATCTTATACCTCGATCTTGTCTTCTTCCACCAAGATAATACATCAAATTGTGGATCTGATCTAGGAACGCATCTTTCAGCCAAATAGCCCTCCAATTCTGATTGATAAGCACAATTTTCTTCACTTTCTTCATGTATATCAATCAACGAATCAAGATCATAACTTTCTGCAGCCTCTTCCACTATTTCTGAAGTGTTTACTCCTTCACCTTTACTAGATTGCATTGACAAACTAGAGACCTTGTCTTCATAGTGCTTAAAAATCTTCTCTATAACCGAGGTTAGTTTCACAATCAAGGCGTCAGCTATGCTATCACCACCAACACCATAGCTCTCACGGATTAACCAACTCACACACTTCAGTTTATATCGAGGATCAAAAACACACGCAACAAAAATCATCAAATTCATGTTCTCCATATCTCCCCAATATTTATCAAACTTAGTCTTCATTTTAATAGCCATTAATCTCAGATTAGGATCAGCTTTGTTCAGTCCCATCTTTCGTATCATTATACCAACTCCAAAGATCTCCTTCAGATACGAATTCCCAGTAACATAACGAGTTGCTGAAACTTTCAGAGTTGCATCATAAAAGAACTTGAGAATAGGTATGTACGTTTTCACATAGTCCCAATCTGATTCAGTAGGGACACCTTCCAACTTCCCAAGTTCTACAATGTATTTCTCATCCTCTAATTCAAGCATATCAAAACCTCTTTTTAATTTCAAAGCTGAATCCAACATCATATATGTAGAGTTCCATCTTATCTCAACATCAAGACTTACACCAGCAGTAGACGAAAGCTTTAGGTGAAGGAGACACTCTTTGAATTTGTCTAATCTGGCTGGAGAGGATCTAACATACCGAAAAGCAGAGCGTATCCGACTAATGGAGGCTTTATTTTCTTCCAATACATCTTTGACAACCAGATTTAGTATATGTGCACCACATCTCATGTGAAGATATTCACCATCAAATAGACTATTACCCCATGACTTAACTCTTTTTTTCAAGAACCTTAGTGCTACATCATTTGCACTTGCATTGTCTACCGTGATTGTGAAAACTTTGCTGATTCCCCAAGACACCAAGCACCTCTCAACCATTTTCCCAATCAACTCACCTTTGTGACTCATAATTTGGCAAAAGTTTATGATTTTTTTTTGCAAATTCCAATTCTCGTCAATAAAATGTGCGGTTAAGCACATATAGTTGATGTTCTGAACCAAAGTCCAAGTATCTGTCGTAAGAGAAACACTCCCTTTGTGTTTCTGAAAGAACAACTTCATCTTCTTCTTTTCTTCAAGAAACAAACTCATGCAATCTCTAGTCACAAATCTACGGGAAGGGATTTTAAACCTAGGTTGGAGAATGTAAATGAATTCTCGAAAACCTTCTCTTTCCACAATCCTAAAAGGCAATTCATCCTTTATAATCATTCTGACCAAACCTTTTCGACAATCTTCTTCATCATATTCTAAGTAGGATGGAACAGCTTCATCATTCTCTTTTTTAGGGCGATGGTGTAAGGTTGCTTGCTTAAGTCTTTTACCAGCAACAATCTCAACCTCAAGCTCTGGATGTAGCTTCTTACATCTTTCCATATGTTTCAGCATCACACTAGTATTGACACCAGATCTTGATCTAATGCTAACTACCTTCCACAATGATTACACTTGGCTTTGTCACCATTCTCTACCTTCTTAAAGTTATCCCAAGCAGGAGATCTTTGTTTAGGGAATACCTTGGATTCAACAGATTCCATAGTTGGAGCTGATTCACCACCACGTTTGCTCTCCATTTCCTCTCCATCAGTTTTTCGATCTCCATCAGGTTGTTCAGATTCCATCTACACCAGAAAAATTCATCACTCAAAATATTTAAACAAAAATGAGAGACATAACCACATAAAGACATAACTCGATCTTTCATTTCATTATAGGATCCCATTTGTAATCATAAAAGAAGAAAATTGAAAGCAAAGTAGTCAAAAATCGAAACTGCTCATTTACATTAAACCCTTGAAAAAAGCCTGAAACTACATCAACAAGATTGAAACTGCTCATTAACACAACTCTAAAGTGATCTTAACATATACACGAAGAGTCATTTTTCTCTACTTCAAGAAAACCACAAAAACCTTACAGAGAAATAGGAATCGATAATTGCTTCCGATACCAATAAAAAAATCAAGATATCTAAGAAGACAAACCTGATTGGGTCGACGAAATGGAGTGATTAAGATGAAGCGATGGAAACAAATTTTTTTTTTTTTTTTTTTTTTTGAATAATAGGTTTCTGGTTTCTAGGTTCGACGTTCTACTTCTTAGACAAAGAGAGATCTAGGTTTATAGAAAAAAAAATATTGTAAACAATTTTAAAATGGGCATGGCCCATTGTAAAATATAGATTCTTTAAAACCAAAGTAACAAGTATTTTTGTTGATAAGTAACAAGTACCAAGTAACGGGACAAGTATTAAAAAAACGAAACTTGATACTTGTCCCGTACTTGCAAGTAATAAAATTTGTCTACTTGTTACCCGATTTGAAAAAACAAGTACTTGTTTTTTCAAGGCAAGTACGGGACAAGTAACGGGTACAGGACAAGTATCAAGTAATTGTGCCCACCCCTAGTGACTACTATTGGAATGCAATCAATTCATTTTCTAGCATGAGTCAACACAATAAGATGGAGTAAAATGTCGATTTGACCTTTTACCCTATAGAAAAGAGCGGAAATAGCTTATCTCTCTCTTCTGTCTTCGATGGCGACATGTGCTTTTGATAAGGGAAAAAGCTACACACACTATTAATGATAATTGGATAATAACATGAAAGCCTTTTAAGTATCTTGAATTTTGGGAATAATTGATTTACTATCTAATAAATTTGCCATGTAGATGACTACGTTAGTATTTGCCTATTCAGAAGAAACAGCCAACTACACAAAGTTAATAGTTGGAAATATTTGATTACACGTACAATTCAATAGAAAGTTAATAGTTGGAAAGAATTGACTACGCAAGTATGGAGAGATGATATGAAAGCCTTTTAAGGTATCTTGAATTTTGGGAATAATTGATTTACTATCTAATAAATTTGCCATGTAGATGACTACGTTAGTATTTGCCTATTCAGAAGAAACAGTCAACTACACAAAGTTAATAGTTGGAAATAGTTGATTACACATGCAATTCAATAGAAAGTTAATAGTTAGAAATAGTTTACTACGCAATGCAATATCATCACATGTTTCTCAGACGCAACATGGGGAGATGATACAAAAACTGGCGGTTTCAGATGGATCTTCGTTGACAATGGTGGCAAAGAACAATGCAGAAATCACTTCGCAGAATCTTTTGTAGCTTCACCGCTTATGGCTGAGGCAATTGCTATTCGAGCAGCTTTATCCCACGCTTTGGATAAAGGGTACACCAGTCTCTGCCTCAAATCAGATGCTCAAGGCCTTGTCCGAGTAATCAATTCCTGGGAACAGATTAAAGAGATCTACAGACTTCTTTCCGACATCTTCTCCCTCTCAAATCGTTTTTCATCTTTATCTTTTGTCTACATTCCGCGGCTTGCCAATGTTTGGGCAGATGTTTTAGCAAAGAAATCACTTTGAATTAATGCATTTGCCATTCAAAAAGAAAAAAAAGGTTGACTACGCAAGTCAATTCAATAGAAATAGATGTCTATTTTGTGGAAATACTTTTGGTAAAACTTGCAGACGCTACCTTTTATTTTGAACCATAGCAGCGAAAACTTTAACGCCTTCAATATGTGTGTGAGTAGATTATTTTTGTTATGTGTGTAAAGGACTAGGTTGAGTATATTGAGTAGTCATCTATTTATTTGTATAGTTAGTTTGTTATATCCATATGAAGTAGTCATCTATTTGTTGGTGTATTTTCATTTTTCAGTGAAATGTAATCATCTATTTGTTTTGAGTGTTTATAGTTAACGTAGTTGAGTATACTAAGTATCACATGTTTGTATAGTTAACTATTATGTGGTGGTAAACACCTCTTGGTATTTGAGTATGTATTTTTGTTGAATAGTCATATACTCTGTGATGATAGTCACATGTTTCTATAGTTGTGTGGTTATGTATATTTGAAGTAGTTGGCTATGTTTGAAAGGGATGTTTCGTCTATATTGGATGAAATTTCGGATGATGGTAAGTAGTTGACTACTTATAGTCAATTATTTTGTTTGCATGTTCCGTTAATCTACCAAATTAATATATTTATAAATGACTATTTCTGGTTTCAAGTAAAGACAGTGCTTCAAAAGCTTTTACTTACAAAGATTGAAAGGAAAAACTCAACTATCAATCTAATAGACTATGTAGTCACATAGAAAACTCATGACAGATGATTCATTCAAAGTTTTGTTTAGAAGGTTACATGCACATCCTAAAGGACAAACGTCTTTCACATATTCTCTTTTGACCCCTTACTATCACATCAACGAGTAGATCGCGTATTTGGTGAAACAAATTTTCTGGCTGCGGTGTGGCATTACATTGATGATTCTCCATTTTGCTACAAAATTAGGTAGTCAGTAAGTTTAACTATGAAAAGAAGATAGTTAATTATTCTAACGTGACTACACATAAAAAGTAATCACGTACACTAAACAAACCGAGTTTGGAACTATGAGAATAAAATAGTCCATTACGCAAAGACAACTATGTAGACAGAGTAATCAAATATAATAACATGGTAGTCAAACTACTAGTGTATC
The DNA here is from genome assembly GCA_002933915.1 of Eutrema heterophyllum. Classification (NCBI taxonomy): domain Eukaryota; kingdom Viridiplantae; phylum Streptophyta; class Magnoliopsida; order Brassicales; family Brassicaceae; genus Eutrema; species Eutrema heterophyllum. The sequence goes on along the minus strand of PKMM01011718.1, from coordinate 247,928 downwards.
GAAAGTAATCAACTACTATAATCAAACCGATATTGACCATAAGAGAATAAGGTAGTCACCTACTCTACACAAAGCGAGTATGAAACTATGATAATAAGATAGCCTGTTACGAAAAGACAGCTATGTCCACATCAGCATAAATAATTTGTGGGGTGACGAATATTGAAAGTAATGAACTATTTTCGACAAAAAAAGAACCTAACTATGAGAATAAGATAAACAATTCCGGAAAAACAAATAGCTAATCTATGCGAATAATATAGTCCCTCACTCAAACATTACTACATAGCACACAATAAGTGTAACTATGAAACATATATAGTCAATTAGACTCACATGACTATACATGTACAGTAAGCAACTACTCTAAACGAAATGAGTTTGTAATTACGAGCATAAGATAGTTGATTATATGAACATGGTAGTCAAACAAATTGGGTATCGAAAGTAATCAACTACTCTAAACAAACCGAGATTGGAACAATGAAAAATAAGGTAGTCCATTACGCAATGACAACTATATGACCATAGTAATCAACTATATACTTTTATCTTTGTCAATCTATTATGTGACCATGGTAGTTAGATATTTGTGGGGTGAGAATTATCGAAAGTAATCAACTATTGTAGACAAAAAATGATAGCTAAGCTATGCGAATAATATAGTCAGTCATTTAGACATGACACAATAACGAATATACATGAAATGCGTCTAATTTGGGTCATAGATGGAGTCTGAGATACATATCTATTGTACATAAAGATAGGAAAGCTATCAGAATAAGATAGTCTGCTACGTAATCACAACTATATACCCACAATAATCAACTATATACATACATAGCATACTGCAATTTAAGACAGAAGAAAACATATCAGATCTTGGATCTAATTTTATTATAAGAAAAAAAAAAGTAAATGAGGGATTTTGATTTTACCTAAGAGAATAGCTTGAAGAACGGTAAGCTATGTTCTTTCTTCCCTCTCTGCCTCCGCTGGCGGAACGGCCTTTGAATCTGCCATAGTTTCCGTCGCCTCCGACATTTTTTTGGATTCGAGTTGTTGGGTGAGAAAATAGGAAGAAGAAGAAAAAGATGTCGATGGAGAAGACGACGTTGAGGGAGACGCCGTTGCGGAAGAGGCCGGTGAGGAAGAGAGAGAATAATATTCATTATCGTTTGTGTTGATATGTCGATATGGAATAAAAATAAAAAGATGTCAATATGGAAGAAAGGGAAAACCGACTTGTTAGAAGAGAAGAAAAAAACTGGATGCTAGAGTTGCCGATAATGAATATTGGGTAAAGTAGCTGAGGGGCTGCCGGTATTTTTCCCTGGGTTTGCTTTTGAATAAAATAATGTCTTCTTATTTACTTAATTTTGCTCCAAATATATGTTACAACACCTAGTTACCCTAAAAAAAATTGGTTTGTGTAATATAATTAACCATTTAAGAGCTACAATTTTAAAAAAAATATATGTTTGTTAAATTACTTTCTAAAACTCTACTTATCCTTTTTTGGGTCATGTAATTTTTTTTTTTTAATCAATTGTTTTTAAAATAGATTGGAACTAAACTTTAACAATTATGTGTATATTTTTTAAATTAAGATAATTTAATTCCTCAATTTTTACAATTTTGCAGATTAATTCTCTAATTTTTAGGTTGAAAAATTAATTCTTCAAGTTTACGCTGACTTCGCAAAATTAGCCTCACAAAAGTCAACGTTAACGTCTCCGTTTTCTTAGTTAACGTTGACTTTTCTCATATATAAATTTACGAAATCAACGTTAACTTGAAGATTTAAATTGCGCATTCAATAGTTAGAAAATAAATCAGAGAATTACAAATACTTGGAGAATTAAATGACCATTTTCCCACCAAAATTCACAATTTCAACCAATTTGACCTCCAAATTTTTGGCCATGTTAATCGGTTAAACAAACGGCTGTCTAAATGCTGATTAGTTTTTTTTTTTTATAAATATATTAAATAGACTACCAATTGGCGAAGAAAAAACAGGAGAAGAAAATGGAAAAGAGTATTATGAGGTCCCAAGAGCCAAGATGATGATGAATATAGTTTATATTTTTGTTGGATTTCAAGCTTTTGTCTCTCTTACAATTCCAGGCTGGATCCTTTCTGTGTTTTGCTTTCCTTTTCTATCTTTGTCCCTGCTTTTTTATATTTTTGCTTTTTTTTTTGCTAATTTTGAAAATAAACAAGGTAAAAACAATTTTCTCTCTGATAAAACTTTTGGTGATTTTTGTAAATGACAAAGAAAAAACATGCAACCAATATAATCTGACAAACTGTGACTCTAAGACAAGGCTATATATATATGAAATCATTAATACTTTTTTTTTTGACCAAAGACTTTCATATTTAACGTAGGAGAAAGAAATTACAAACCTTTAAGGCTATAGTATTTTATGAGCTAAGCCCAATACACTATCAAAGTTAAACCAACAAATTAAACATATATTTTAAACCTGAAAGTTAATTGGGCCCAAGACCCATACCATAGATCAGAACAGTAATCGACTTTGAGAAGCATTGGAGATGTCGTAGTATTTATTTTTTTCAGAGGAGAGTACAATCGCCGTCTGCCAAACCAGATTTGAAGCATCTTCGAGGAGAGAAATAGCTCGTCAAGATTGGCTTGTCGAGAACCAGAGTTGAAGCATCTTCGAGGAGAGAGTTGGGTTTGTGTCTCTATAACTTGCAATTCGATTGCGCACCTGTCGATCAATAGCAGAAGAAATCGAATCAGAGGATCTAAACCCAACTCTCTCCGACCAGATTCCATAGATCGCCGCTTGCCAACACAAAAGAATCAAACGTCTTCGCACCTTCCCTCCGGTAAGATTCTGCATCTGCAACAATGATCCATTCCATTGTCAATCTGCTTGAAGATGACATCTCGAAGCTACAGTAGACCAGATCGACCAACTAAACCCACAGTCAAATAGAAGGTGGTCTCGACTTTCATTTGCTGAGTTGCAGAGAAGACACGAAGGGTCCGTAACAAGACCCATCCTAAAATACAATCTCTGGTTGGGCACCTATTCAAGACAAACAACCAAGACAAAAAATTGTGTTTTGGAACTCCTCCAACATTCCAGATCACCTTTTCCCAAGGTACGTCTTGTAATCCCTCTCGGAATAAGCTATAAACCTGACCCGTAGAGTATCGACTGCTCACTCTACCATCAATTTCCCATTAGTAATGGTCTTCTTCCTCCGTAAACTGGATGGTAGTGAGATGAACATGTAAACTTAATTGGTTTTCCGATCTTGCAGGTTGAAGAAGCCACTGCCCTTGGCGATAGAGACTGGAGAGAGTAGCTGTTTCAGAGACACCTAGTCTAGAGTTACGAAGTTCTGAATGTTCCCAAACGGGGGAAAATCATTAATACTTATGTTGATAAAATTAGTATTTCTAGCAAATACATGTTCATAGCATATAAATTTAGAGTTCAAAAATAGATAGATTTAAGATATATTTCGAACATATCTATAGTTTAGTTATTATATACACCAAGAGAATATCCGCACTATCGGATGGTAAAATTATGTAGTGAAACAAAAAAGTAACATGTTCAACCTCTAGTATCGCTGCTTTTTCTCTCTCACTTCAGAAACACGATCAAAAGTGATTTAGAAAACGGTAACTAACTCGAGAGAGATCTCACACACTTATATGTCAAGCCACAAGCCTTTAAACCGCCATTGAAACCGCTAAGGCTTCTAACGGAAATGGAGGTTCGCCGACTTAACCCCAAGCTGCTGATAGAGAGCCAAAACGTCATCGTTTTCTTCATGGACCCAAACTAAAATTAAAGCCCATCTAAGTATCAAAAGCCCAATGACTTAAGCTCATTAACATTTCAACAGAAATAATGATTTGTTCCTGTGATAACTAATAATAAAGTAATAACTAACTGGCCTGTTGCTGGTTGGTTTATTCTAATCCAAAAATTGTGGCAGCAAAACATTAAGATCCCAAATAAATATTGCTAAGGAAACTTGGGCATGTTGTATTTACACATATGGGAACATGTTATATTTATTTTCAACACAACATAATTGAAATTACATTGGTTGCACAAAATCCCTAGCTCGAACTAAGTTCGAGGGTTCTTCTTTTGACATTGGTTCGTCTTATGAGCGGCAAGAGTCCCAGCAGCAACCAAAGCTGGCCATGAATACAAGCTCATCAAGCATGTGCTTACAGTATTTGAATTTATAAAAATTTAAAAGGCCAATTTTTTATTTATAGAATTATTAAGTATGACGATTGATCAAAATCTCAGGTTTAAAATTTGTGCACAAGCCAAAAAAACTTCTTGCTTCTAACCTTTCAAATTGCAGGGTCGACTCTGGCTGCAATGAATCCACATTCCAATATAATCCTCCTGTTATTCCAGACAAACTCAAGACCTGAAATCCCAAAAAACAAAGTCAAATAATGTTAGAACACAAAATCTGTAAATCAACAAACTTTATAAACATATAAGTTAACTTTTTCTAAGATGCACAATGGGATGTGGTCTAGTCTTTGCAATGTAGTCATTCAGCAGACACTTTGAGTAGTCGTGTCTTAACTCAAGGGAAAGTCGCGAGCTCAATGAAGTAGGGTTCAAATAGATGTTGCATTTTCCAACATGGCAAAGAAGGAGTAAACTCTCAGCTCTAAATTTTTCCCTAACATGATATGTGGAAATTAAAAACATGATTAATGATTAATTAGTCACATATATACCACCACCTATAAAATATAAAGTAAAATCAGATCATAAACTAACTGTTCAAATAATCGACGCAAACGAGATGGCCACAGTCAAGTATATGGCACCTAGCTTTTAAGTTGCATTGTGAACAAAGTCCCTACCAAGAAAGTAATTTTGGTTAGAGACGGCGTGGGGCGAACATAATTGTTTAAAATGGTTGCTGCCTTCTCAAGGCATGACAGGTCAGCTGCTATGTCGTCCTCACTCCAGCCGTACCGGAGGATGATGTACAAAGCTCTGTCTTCTCTTATATCCAGTTGAGTGGCAATATTAAATATGGACTGCTTTACTGAATTGCTCAAAATACCATTAACGTGCATAAGATTCAGATAATAAATAAAGAAACGGATAAGATTAAGAGAAACAGAACATGTAACATAATAACTTTGGCTAAATTTTTAAAGAACACATTCAAACACTAACAAATTTATTTATACCATTTGATCCATAAAGATATTGCCTCAAAGAGAGAGTTTGAGTTGCTTTTTCCTGAAAAATGGAGGAACAAAAAACAAAAGCGAGGGAAAAATGAGATAAAGTGGGAGACAAAATCAGATAAGAGTCTTATCTTGACTGAAATAAAAATGTATTATAAAGACTAAAGAGATAAACAGAAATACCAGAAATTTTCTATCAAAGTGACTCAATAATCTTCATAGATTAAAACATCATTGAGAGCATATCGGGCTATAAACATTGCTATCTCATCATTGACGGAAACAGAAACGTATTAAAAAGAGACTAAAGAGATAAACATAAACACCAGAAAAACTGTGTAGCATAATACGTGCCTTACAAATCTTAATTTTTTTCATTTGGATATCAAAAAAAAAAAAAAAAAAAATCAGTTTTAGCTGCAAGCCAAAAAGAGACTAAAGAGATAAACATAAACACCAGAAAAACTGTGTAGCATAATACTCAATGTTGCTTTCGTGATTATGCTCATTGAGTTATACATTAAAATTTAAATTTTATAAATGCCGTTAACAATATTTTAAAATAAAAAATTTGCATATCTGCGTTATAGCAATATCAAAACCTCTTTTTTTGTAACAGTGACTGGGAAATTAGTTCCTAGCGAAATCAAAAAATTATATTTGTTTTTGACAACGCACAAAAGTTTATTCATATGAGACATTTTCAACCGAATTAATTAACCATTTTTGGATCTATACTTAAAACGGTAAATGAGCTCAGCTAAACTTTTTAATTGTTCCATGAGCTCAGCAACACCATGTGTATGCATGAGAGGAGAGACTAAAACCACCCACATGCACGCGCCGCCGCCGTGCCGGGCTCGGGGCTCGGGTCGTTTTTGTTTGACTGGCTTGAACGTTGTGTTTGTGACATGTGATTTTTGGGTCAATGTCGGACATGTCGTCTATCGACCAGGCGAACGTTGAGATATTGTTGTGAAGGAATTTGACGAAAGCATCTTTTATATCTTCATCCAACTCGGTTCCGATATCTACACAGCGCTCTGGGTTGAGGTCGTCCAAGCTTACTTGTGTGATTGATTCGCGTTATGGGATGCCTGGATCAAGTTTCTGATATGGCAGTTCGGTTGTGGCCTTTGGTTCGCTGATGATGCAAGTTCGGGATGCACTTAGCCTTGCATTCGTTGATGTAGCACGATCGAGACTTTGTCATTTTTACGATCGCGTTGTAGATCGCTGGTTTATTGAGTACAAGGAATTTGACCATTTTTATGATTCCGCCGACGTATATCAGAAGCTTGATTCTCCTGGCTGTCATGGTCTGCTCCTTTGTAAATCCGGTAAGAGGCTGGATGTTGTCTTTAAATTTAGCGTCTTTGAGATCCATTTCTAAAAGTGTGTCCTTGAATATTACGTTAACTGAGCTCCATGTGTCGACTAGGATCCATGATACATCAACGTCTCCGACAACCAGTTCGATGACTAATGGATCATTATGAGGCGTATCAAGGCTGTCGGTGTCTGCTTCTGTGAAAATTAATGGTGTTCCTCAGGTCGTCGCGTGGTAATTGCCCTTCTTTCGTACTCCTTAATGGATCGAACGGAGTAGTTGCAAGATTCGAGAGCTCCCATTATCATGTTCACTTTTTTCGTGCCTTCGAGATGGTGTGATCTTGGAGTTGATCATCGCGATCTCGTTTGGGTTACTTTGTATTTTTTTTTCCGGTGATCTAGTTTAGGCGCATCATCAACTCGGCGTCTATCATTGTCAGCTCGATGCCATTCTCCATCATTATTAGTTCGACGGAATGTGTCGTTAGGTCGGCGTTGATCCATTTCTGGGATTTCTCCCCTTATGTATTTTCTGAGCATGAATTATTTTAGGTGTCGGCAATCGGCAGTGTCGTGACCGGATCTATTGTGATACTCGCATAATGGGGCTGAGTCATTCACCTCGTCATATCGGTTCTACTTATTCCATGGTTGTTGTGATTGTACCGTACTGACGTGGTGAGTTGTTGGTCTCTTGCTTCGATCATAACTTTTGTCGAAGTGCTGGTGAGGTTCGTAATATTCTTTCTTAGGTTTTTCCTTTGGGTTAGTTAACTTCGAGGTCGCGTATTTATTGTCTTTAATAGTTGCTTCATCTTCCATGTATACGTAAGTGTTGGACCTGTGCAAGGCGTCCTCCAGGCTTTGAGGTCGGTTGGCCTTTATTTCTTTGCCAAAATCGGATTGGTACCATATCGCCTTCTGTAATGCCTCAATTGCGGCATCGTCGTCCATCGTGATGTGGGCGACTATGACTTTGAACCGTTCCATGAACGCTCGTAGGGGTTCTCCCCGTCTTTTCTCTAAAGCCCAAAGGTCGGCGTTAGACCCATTCTGCTGGATGTACATGGAATAGTGCTTGATAAAGGCAGTCGTGATTTGTTTGTAGTTTTTGGACGAGGTCGCTTCGAGTCGAGAAAACCAGGTGAGTGCGGTGCCGCTTAGGTTTTCTACGAAGTGTTGACACTTGGCAGAATCTTGTTCCTCGACCGAACTAAATTGGAAATGGTTCATGACAATGTTGAAGGATGTCATGAAGTGTCGGGGGTTCGAATTTCCTTCGAAGGGTTTGAGCTTTATCTTCCTGATGTGCTGCACTAGGGTTTTGGCAACCCGTGGTATAAAAGGGCTTTTTTGCGTCTCCTGAATCACACGATCGATTTCTGGTGCCTTGTTGGTTGCTTGGTGGAATTTGAAACTCATGTCGCGGAGTTGAGCTTTTACGTCCTCCAACTCTTGGTCGCGGAGGACGTCTTGGGATAGTGGTTGCTGAATGGTTTGCTCTCCCGAGGTTCCGTGGGCTGTAGTTTGGGTTGTTCCACTTTGGTTAATTCGAGACTGTGGCAAGTCGTCGAACAAAGTTTGGCGCAGTTGAGGCGTTCCGTCATGAGGTTGGGTAGTCATCTGATGCTGTCGGAGCTCGCCGAGTTGGTTGTTGTATTGCTCGTTGAATTGGGTCTGAGCTGCTGCCATAGCGTCGATCGCTCGTTGACGAACTAAGTCTGCAATATGGGTGGCTAAGACTTGCAAGATAGCGACATGGTCATCTAGTTCGGTTGATGCGGTGTTATGAGTGTTTTCGGGAGCTGGTGGTGGTAGACGTCCGTTTGGATCTGCCGGGTTGTCGTCTTCTAGTCCGTTGTTGTTGTTGCGGTTTTCTCCACGAGGTGAGCCTTTTGGTGTTCCTGCCATCGCCGAGCTTACTTACTGAGATTGAGATCTGAGGTCCCTACAGACGGCGCCAAATTGTTGAACGTGGATTTCAACTAGGTTAAATAAATAACAAACGAGATCAGAATCTCATTTTATTAAGTAACCTCGGCGAAGTTCAAGGAAATTAGGTCGTCGGAGATCGACAAGCTAATCAGAAAACAAGAGAGAAGTAAGACACTAAACTCGGTAAACTCGGAGCTAAAAATCTCTTAGGTCTCGTGAATGAGTTGTAGAATGGGATCTTCGAATGGCGGAGACCCTTATTTATAAGATCTTCTGCTGGTTAAGACTTGGTGATTTCCTTATTTCTCTTGGATACGGATAATGACAATTATCATTTTTTCTCGGCGAAGATTTCTTTTTTTTTTCCCGGAAGGGATATGGAAATCTTCCGTTTAACTCAAAGCTCGATGTCGACTTAGTAGAGTCGGGCTTAATGGGCCTTGAGGCCGGTAACAGATCCAATGTGGGTTGGTTTTCAGCGGTTATAAACTTTCGTCAACCGAAATCAATTGGGCCGATCTCGGTTTAAACCAGATTAAACCGGAGGTGCGGAGCTTACCACTAACAATTTTCTTTAGCTGTTCTTATTTGTCTTTGTTCTACAATGATAGGGGTTGCTTGCCACGTGTCCAGTTCTTCAGAATTCGACAGAAAGTTCAAAATTTTCGATATATTTTTTTTTTGGTTTTTTTGGCCTAAATGGTTTTCTATTTAATGTTTGAGAAGTGTAAAAATATTACAAGCCTAGCCAAGACTATTTTCGATATTTTGACTATTGTTTTTGTAAATAATTTATTTTGGTTACGAATTTTGAATCTTGTAATCTAGACAATTTGTTTTTTTCTAATTTTTTTTTGTGCTAATACATTTGTAAACTTTTGAAAATAGTTGGTCGTTAATATATAGAATTCAAGTCTAGCATTTGATAACGCTGAAAATATTTATAGAACTCAACTGTAAAAATAAGCATTCAACTGTATTTTGTTTTTGTAAATACTTTATCTTAAACTATGGTTAAGAATTTTGAATCTTGTAATCTAACCAATTTGTTTTCCTGAAATCTGTTTGTGCTAATACATTCGTACTTTTTCGAAGATAATTGGTCACTCAGAAATTTTTTTTGTTTATTATTTAGTCAAAACTTTAGCGGACGAACAACTTTTTCGTTGGTTTTTTATAGTTGGGTATTTTGTATTATGTTAAGTTTCGTTGGTTTCTAACTCAAAATTAATAGACAATAAGTGAATTAGTTTATATCTCATATATACTACTTTAGGTTCCATCAAAATGTAAGATTTTTAATACGGCTGTTCGAGATGACGGCTCGTCCGGTCTATCTCCAACCAAATCCCACTTTAGAATCGATAATATGTTCTGCTAGTCATCCTATTTGGTTAGACAATTTGAGATTTGGTACTATGTCAAATTTTATGGTTTCTAATTCAAAACCAATTTGAATAAGTGAATTAGTTCATATTCTTTGTATATTTTATCAAATTTTCGATGTCTGATTTTTAATATATTAACATGGTTAAAAATGGTAATTGAGTTGGATGATAAGTTAATAATATAAAATAAAATGATCTGCATGGTGCATGTTTTATTATTAGAGATTAAAAATTTAGTTGCCATGTCACATGTGTATTACATTAGTAAGCTGGTTAGAGATACGGGCAGTAATGCTTAAAGATTTGGCGGGTAACTTGAAAATAAAACTAACATATCATCCATGATGGATGATCCATCATTTATCACTAATTATCTGTATATCTCTATTTATTTCTTCATCTGTTCAAGAATCGTCGGATTTGGTCTCGAGTTTATAAATCATGAATATATCATACTGGCCATAAACATATGATCAGTATCAATAGTAATATTGAAACTGTTTATTTAAATTTCCTAAGGGCTAGAAAATACCTAATATATCTATTATTTTTTTACAAATATATAACGTATCCAAATCATTTTTTATAACATATACGAAAACGAGGAATCTAGAAAAATGATTTGTTATTCAAGTTAAAAAGAGAAAAACGTACATTAAGCATATTTTTCTTAAAAACTTGGCGCTCTTTCATATTGGATTCTTTTATGATGTCATGTGTGTGAATAGGATTCATATATTTATGGGATATTAAACTTAAGTTTAAATAACATCGGAAGATAAGAACATATGACGAATGTATGGTTCAATATTAGGTACACAGAAGTACATAAAATTGTTAGTTTCTATCCTTCCCTTCCATAAAGGCTCCGAATTTCTTTCTTCTTTTTCCCTCTCGTGCCTCCAACTAAATTAACACGTTTTTTTTTTTTATATTTGTTGAGGATTCTTTATTTTTGATTCTCTGTCGATAGCAAAAAGGGCGATCCAAAAGGCGACTGGAATAGTAAAAAAAAAAAAAAAAATTCGAGGCAGATCTCGATATGCTTCGGTTGCCGCCATCCATAGCGACTGAGACACCAGGTTTGGAGCTTCCCCAAACGCACTAGACTGAGTCCCCGCCGCAAACTCCAGCACCAATCTCTACTAGCAAAAACTCTTGGTCGGAAATCCTCAGACAAACCAAACTGCTCTGCCCCTTTTGCCAAAGATGTTCGGATCATCGATGGAGTAGCCCAAGCTTTCATCCCACAAGAAGTTCTAGACCACTCACAGCCCCTTTGGACGAACTACATCGTTGGTTACTTCATTGGGGATGCTCCCCACATAGGAAAGGTTCACGCTACGGTAAATCGTATATGGGCCTCTCATGATAAATTTTCTAAAATCGACGCCCAGTTTTTGAGTCCAAGAACGGTTCTGTTCCGGATCTCAGACACACAGATCCGTACAAGGGTGCTACGTCGCCACTTCTGGCACATCTTAGACATTCCTCTTGTGGTACAGGAGTGGAACCCGTGAACCTCTCACATGAAGCCCGACCTATCATCCATGCCAATATGGATCGACTTCAAGGATGTACCGGACCATCTTTATTCCGACATGGGTCTCAAGTTTCTTGGTAATATCATCGAAAAATCTCAAAAACTCCATCCGAATACAAAGCGTTGTGTTCGACTAGACATGGCTCGAGTGCTAGTGATTGTAGAATTGGACAAGCCGCTTCCTCAGATGATATCTCTGAATTCCGAATACAAAATAAAAATACCAGTTAGCTACCCATGGCTTTCACATCGATGTGTGGCGTGCAACTCATGGGGTCACCTTAAAACTGAATGCGAAAAGCTTAATATGAGCTCAATGGTGATTCAAACGAAAAAATAGAGCAAGGAGGTGGAATCAAAGTCGAAGGAGAAGAATGCGGAAATCTCTGCTCCTGTAGAAAAACAGACAAAAGAATCAATTCAAATACCATCGACTGAGAAGGTTGAACCTGCACACAGGGACAACGAGGAGAAAAACGTTGTAATTGATACAAGCTCGGGAGCTGATTCTTTGAGAATAAATGAAGAAGGAGGAACAAATGAATGGACAACAATTGTGAAAGGAGGAAAAAACGGTAGCCCGAAGACTTTCTTAAAGACGGTTGGTCACTCGGGAGAAAGTCATCACGACACAGAACCTGAACAAGAAATCGAAATTGAGGAAGGTGAAGTAGAGGTTGAAACAGACGCGATCGATCCCACAAACGAAAGTTCATCCTCTTCCGATGATGAATCCCAGACATCTCAGATCAAATCAAAACCTGTAACAGGGAGACGAGGGAGAAGTAAACCACCAAAAAAGCTTCGACCAACCGTAAAGATAAGCAGGTTCTACTCCAACAAAACTCAAAAAAAAAATTCCTCCTCACGGAGGAACTAATGATCATGTCGACATTCTTTGCGTGGAATACAAGGGGTTTCAACCAAATGCGCAAACAAAACAATGTCAGATCTTGGTTACGCTCAGCTAAGCCGTCATTTGGATGTCTCATAGAAACTCGAGTTGTTGAATCAAACAGTGCGGGGATCATTGATTCAGTCTTTCAAGGATGGCGATCAGTTACAAACTACAACCAACACCGTCTTGGCAGGATTTGGGTGCTTTGGTAAGAAGATGTGTCTTTAACAACTCTGTACATTAGCCCTCAGCTAATAACAGTTCTAGTCAAAACAAGTTCAAATGAGGAGTTCCTCTGCTCGTGTGTGTATGCCTCAAACTTCAGAGCGGGATGTCAAATTCTATGGGAGGAGATAAAACAGAATAAGAACATATATGCTACAACAAACGTCCCATGGATCATCTTAGGCGACTTCAACGTCACTCTCACCTCCGACGAACACTCTAGGAATCATGATTACATGGCCGATCAAGTTGGTATGTTTGAATTCCAATCTCTCGTATCTGATTGTGAACTCATAGATCTGGGCTATATAGGACCTAAATACACTTGGTGGAATCATAGAGATATCGATCCTATTGGTAAAAAATTAGACATAGCTCTTGTGAACTCGGAATGGAATATCAGGTTCCCTCACTCAGTTGCCCATTTTGAAGCTAATAGAATCTCTGATAACGTGCGATGTCGCGTTAAGATGGAGCAACCAACTCTGCGGAAAAAACACCACTTCCAATTCTTCAATTATTTGGCTGACCACCCTCGGTTCAAAGATATTGTCTCATCAGTTTGGGGGGAATCGGAACCTCTCTTTCACTCGAGAACAGTCCTTTTGCGCTTTAACCGTAAGTTAAAACTTCTGAAACCTCGACTCCGTGCATTAAACCGTAATCGTTATGGAGACATCACAAGGCGCACAAAAATAGCTTTTGAAGTTCTGTGAAAGGCAAAGAATTGTTCTCCTCGACCCAACTATGGAAAATTTTAGGGCCGAATCTGCAGCAGCAAGAGATTGGGAGCATTATGCCGCTATCGAGGAGAAATTTTTCAAGAAAAAATCAAGAATAACCTGGCTTAAACATGGCGACCGCAACACGAGATTCTTCCACCGTGTAGCACAATCCAGGAAATCAAGAAATGCAATAAAAAGTCTGCTAAACAATGAAGGGGTCACTCTCATAGGTTTGTAAGATATCAAAATTGAGGCAGCAAGCTATTTGAAAAACTTCCTTCAACATTCAACAAATGATGCCCCAAGAACCTTTGGTGACCTTAAGGAGCTTCTAAACTTTGAATGTACTTCGGAAATGTCTGCTTCAATAACGCGACCAGTAACCAAGGAAGAAATATTGTCGGTCCTCCACTTTATGCCGTCCAACAAAACTCTAGGTCCCGATGGTTACACAAAATAATTCTACGAGGCAGCTTGGCTGATTGTGGGTAATGATCTAGTCATTGCGGTGCAATCCTTTTTCATAAACGGAGTGATGCCAAAGGGGGTTAACGCTACTATTCTAGTGCTAATCCCAAAGAGAACGGATGCTGAAAAAATGAAAGATTATCGTCATATATGTTGCTGCAATCTGATATACAAGATCATTTCTAAGATTCTGGCAAACCGACTCAAAACCATTTTGCCAGATTCAATTTTGCCGAATCAAAGTGCGTTTATAAAAGGGCATCTTCTGCTTGAAAATGTTTTATTGGCAACAGAGCTGGTCAAAGACTACCACATGAGGAATTAGGTAACTCGGTGTGCATTAAAGATCGATATTAGTAAGGCTTTTGATACAGTCCGCTGGGATTTTATTATTGAAGTCCTAAGGTCTATGGGGATGCCGGAAATCTTTGTAAATTGGATAGCAGGGTGTATAACAACAGCTTCCTTCTCGATTTGTTTCAATGGGAAACTATAAGATTTCTTCACAAGCACGCGAGGCCTTAGACAAGGCTGCTCTCTCTCTGTATCTGTTTGTAATTGCCATCAATGTCTTGTCACACAGACTAAACCAAGAGTGTAAAAGAGGGCAGTTCGGGTACCATCCAAACTGTGAAAGAGTCTCTATCACTCACCTCAGCTTTGCGGATGACATGATCATTTTCACTGATGGAAAAGGGTCTTCTCTTCAAGGTATCATTAACATTCTAAATGATTTTGAGAATGAATCAGAGTTGGCAATTAATGCAACGAAATCATCTCTATTCACGCCAATTGGAAGTACTAGAGGCCTCGCGGATATAGCTCATGTCCTTTCAATCCCGATTGAAACCCTCCCAATACGCTATCTGGGCCTACCCCTCACAACAAAAAGAACGAGTCGACTTGACTATGAACCTCTTCTAGACAGAATCAGATCCCGTATGCTAGCATGGTCAAGCAAAAGTCTGTCTTTTTCCGGAAGACTTCAACTTATACAATCAGTCATCAAAACCATCACCAATTTTTGGAGCTCATCTTTCAAGTTACCAAAGAAATGCTATGCCAAGATCGAAAGCATGTGTGGAGCGTTCCTCTGGTCAGGTTCACCAAACAAAACTACAAAGGCAAAGGTTTGTTGGGAAGATGTTTGTGTGCCAAAGAAAGAAGAAGGTCTCGGGATTAGAAAAATGTATGACACTGCCCGTGTTTTTCACTCAAATCAATATAGATGCTATTTGAGAACATATGTTCACTATGGGTTCAATGGACAAGAGCTTATCTTCTTCGATACTCTTCGTTCTAGGACATACAAGAAAGGACAACTAAAGGTTTGTGGATTTGGAGAAAACTTCTGAGAATGGGACCGCTAGCAAAGAGTTTTATCTGATCAGAAGTGGGAGATGGTGATACACAGAGTTTTAACCCTATAATAAACTACTGCAAGTGCACATCAAGAATCACAAATCAGAAAATCAAGAATCACTAGGTCATTGGGTAATTCGCAGGAAATCAAGAATCACAAATCAGAAAATTAAACAGGGAAATCATTAAGCACGTTCTAGAACTCAAATCACTGTTTTATAATCAACCTACTGTCGTAGTATTAATTATTATGCTTAATAACCTATGATTCTAAACTGTCGTTTGAATTCAGGAAACTAAACATGATTTAAGATCGAGTTTGATATGTTTACAAAACGCCTTAACATCAGCTTTCGTTGGTTAAGGACGTTTTGCTCATCTATGTTCTTTCAAGATTTTTAACANGTATCTGTTTGTAATTGCCATCAATGTCTTGTCACACAGACTAAACCAAGGGTGTAAAAGAGGGCAGTTCGGGTACCATCCAAACTGTGAAAGAGTCTCTAGCACTCACCTCAGCTTTGCGGATGACATGATCATTTTCACTGATGGAAAAGGGTCTTCTCTTCAAGGTATCATTAACATTCTAAATGATTTTGAGAATGAATCAGGGCTGGCAATTAATGCAACGAAATCATCTTTATTCACGCCAATTGGAAGTACTAGAGGCCTCGCGGATATAGCTCATGTCCTTTCAATCCCGATTGAAACCCTCCCAATACGCTATCTGGGCCTACCCCTCACAATAAAAAGAACGAGTCGACTTGACTATGAACCTCTTCTAGACAGAATCAGATCCCGTATGCTAGCATGGTCAAGCAAAAGTCTGTCTTTTTTCGGAAGGCTTCAACTTATACAATCAGTCATCAAAAGCATCACCAATTTTTGGAGCTCAGCTTTCAAGTTACCAAAGAAATGCTATGCCAAGATCGAAAGCATGTGTGGAGCGTTCCTCTGGTCAGGTTCACCAAACGAAACTACAAAGGCAAAGGTTTGTTGGGAAGATGTTTGTGTGCCAAAGAAAGAAGAAGGTCTCGGGATTAGAAAAATGTATGACACTGCCCGTGTTTTTCACTCAAATCAATATGGATGCTATTTGAGAACACATGTTCACTATGGGTTCAATGGACAAGAGCTTATCTTCTTCGATACTCTTCGTTCTAGGACATACAAGAAAGGACAACTAAAGGTTCGTGGATTTGGAGAAAACTTCTGAGAATGGGACTGCTAGCAAAGAGTTTTATCTGATTAGAAGTGGGAGATGGTGATACACAGAGTTTTAACCCTATAATAAACTACTGCAAGTGCACATCAAGAATCACAAATCAGAAAATCAAGAATCACTAGGTCATTGGGTAATTCGCAGGAAATCAAGAATCACAAATCAGAAAATTAAACAGGGAAATCATTAAGCACGTTCTAGAACTCAAATCACTGTTTTATAATCAACCTACTGTCGTAGTATTAATTATTATGCTTAATAACCTATGATTCTAAACTGTCGTTTGAATTCAGGAAACTAAACATGATTTAAGATCGAGTTTGATATGTTTACAAAACGCCTTAACATCAGCTTTCGTTGGTTAAGGACGTTTTGCTCATCTATGTTCTTTCAAGATTTTTAACAAACATTTTTGATGCGTTAAACAACCTAAGATCAGAAACTAGGTAGTTAATCAAGTTTCAACACTAAGAACAACAATAGATGAAGAACTAGAAGATGGATCCTTATTCTAACCAATCTGATTCAACGATTCATAAAATTCTCTTGAAACCCTAAAACCTAACTAGTAGATTACTCAGACATAGAATCAGAGAAACCACAAAGAAATGAAGAAGAAATCATAATCCAATAGAAATAATAAACTAGGGTTCAAAAATTTTCTCAAAAGCCTGTAGAGTCAGAGATTTGTCTCCCCAAAGAAAAAGATGTAAAATTCTGTAGAAAATTAAAGTGTAGCCTTCAAAGAGGCTGAAAAATAAGTATATATATGTTCTGGGTCGAATTAGGTTGATTCTGGGACAAAACATGAAGTTTGGAAACTGCCTTTTTCGTCTGGGAAGTGCATCGATCGATGCAAGGTATGCATTGGTTGATTGTGAAATCTATGTCATGTTGCATCGATCGATCCACTCCTTGCATCGATCGATGCAAGCCTTCATGTTCTGCGCATGCTTCTTCTGCGAGGCATATTGACATGTCTTCAGTAAATCGGATATAACTCTTGATCGCGCCGTTGGATTTTCTTCAAACCACTTGAAAATGAAAGCTAATTCACAGATCTATCTTGTGTCAAAATGTCAGCTTGATCCAATGGTGGAAAGACCTTCAACGAATGCCAAATTTCATATGCTTCTACATGACTCTGCATTCCCAGTTTCACTTTTTGCAACCAAAATGCCTTGTTTTCCTCCAAATCAACTTAAAACCTGTAAAGACTCGTTAAAAGACTAAAATACTATAAAAACACACTTTGACTCAATAAAAGACTCAAAACCAACACAAAAACATATGTTAGAAAGCGGTAAAAACCGAGTACATCAGATGGCAATTCAACATCTTTTTGGTTCTATCATTGGCTTCCCATTGTCCCGCTCACTTCTATAACGGGAGATATCGGAACAAGGATTCTAGGAATCAGTCGCAACACAACTGTGTCGGATGTTACGGATGGCCAAAGATGGTTGATTAGCCGCAGAAGAGGTCACAACCTTCACGAGCTCTTACACCAGATTCGAAGTGCTAAAATACCTACTCCGGAATCGGGAAAAGATGGGGTGCTTTTGAGAGTAAGATCGGATGTCTTCTCCAATTCTTTTTCCTCATCCAAGACATAGAATCTCATTCGTTCTCAAGGGAACATAGTCGATTGGTACGGACTTGTTTGGTTTAGCTTGGATGTGCCTAGACACTCTTTCATGACTTGGCTTGCCATTCGGAATAGACTAGCAACTAGGGATCACCGTCGTCAATGGGGAATTTATCAACCTTGTGTATTATTCGGGGAGCGGAATGAAACAAGAGATCACCTATTCTTTGCATGCCCTTACTCTTTCACAATATGGTCTCTCTTATCATCTCGTCTTTTAGGTAATAGGATTGACCCAGATTGGCAAGTCACTATGAATACTATCAAGCGGAACATATTTACCAGATAAGATGGGCTAATCATACGAGTTCTCTTCTAAGCAACGATTTATGGGTTATGGAAAGAGAGGAATGAGAGACGTCACCAAGGTATACCTCACCCACCTCGGTTCATGGCTCACATCATAGGCAAGGAGGTAGCAAATAGCCTCATGGCTTCTCAGGTCGAACCAATAGTATACGGAACAGGCATTGTCAATCGTTGGTTATCCTTAGTCTCAAGATAATTCTATCAGATTGTGTTTATGGTCTTATGATGTTTTATTGTTTATAAGGGTGCATAAATCCTAGTTCTTAGACTGGGCCTTGGATTCTCTCTCCCGACACAAAAAATGTGATCCAAAGTGCGATCTAAAGAGTTAAAAATATATATATATATATATAAAATTTGAGGCAGAGTTCGATCTGCTTCGCCAGAGCAAGCTGTCGGCGTCTATGGCGTCCGACCATCTTGCTCTGGAGCTCCCTACAGCTCATCCTCCCTTACCCCTCCCACAATCCCCTACATCTAACTCACCCAGCGAAAATTCATGGACGAAAATTCTCTCCGCCTCAGCCACCAGCTCTGCTCCGTTCGCTAACGAAGTTCGTATCATTGATGGAGTAGCCAAAGCTTCCATCCCGCAAGAAGTTCTTGACAATTCCCAGCCTCTTTGGACAAGCTACATCGTTGGCTACTTCATCGGGGATGCTCCCCACATTGGAAAGGCGCACGCTACGGTGAATCGTATATGGGCTTTCCAAGACAAAAAATCTAAAATCGACGCTCAGTTTTGGAGTCCAAAAACGGTATTGTTCCGAATCACTGATACACAAATGCGTCTACGGATCCTTCGACGTCATTTCTGGCATATTTCATATATCCCACTCGTGGTTCAAGAGTGGAACCCGCGGATCTCTCACATGAAGCCCGACCTATCATCCATACCAATATGGGTGGACTTCAAAGACGTTCCAGACCATCTCTACTCAGACATGGGTTTGAAGTTTCTGGGAAATATCATTGGAAAATCTCAAAAACTCCACCCTAATACAGAGTGTTGCGTTTGACTATACATGGCTCGAGTGCTAGTGATTGTCAACTTGGACAAGTTGTTGCCTTAGATGAGCTCTTTGGACTCCGACAAAGAAATAAAAATATCGGTGAGCTACCCTTGGTTACCACAGAGGTGTGTGGCTTGTAACATATGGGGTCATCTAGAGACTGAATGTGAAAAGCTAAAGATGGGTTCGGTGGTGATTATGTCCAAAAAACAGAGCACGGAGGAAGAATCAAAGTCGAAGAAGGAGACTGCGGATATCACCGCTAATAAAGATAACCGCCACAGCGAACCAATCAAAACTGCAAGAATAGAGAATGCGCCCCTCGAGCACATTAGCGATGCCGAGAAGAGCTTAGCCAATGGGATACCATCAAATGCAGAGAGTTCAGAAAAGATTGAGGAAGATGCAACAAATGACTGGACAATAGTAGTGAAAGGAGCGAAAAATGGAAGCCCAAAACAATTACAAAAGACAGGCGGGAATTCGAGTGAATGCCATATCGAATTAAAGAACGGAAAGACAAATCATCACCATCTCGATTCAAAGTCCTAGCCATCTAAGAACAAGAAACAGAAACTGAGGAAGGTGAAGTGGAAGTCGATTCAGACGTGATCGAAACTATACAAGTGCTTTCCTTCTTCGGACGAGGAAGCCCTGCCTGCGCACAAAGGCAAACCTGCAACAGGGCGCCACGGCAGAAGTATTCCGCCAAAGAAAACTAAACTCACCGGTAAAGAGAAGCAAGTTCCACCACAACAAAACACCCAAAAAAGTCCTCCTCACGGAGGAACTAATGATCATGTCGTCATTCTTTGCGTGGAATACAAGAGGATTCAACAAAATGCGCAAACAAAATAATGTATGTTCATGGTTACGATCTATTAATCCGTCTTTTGGGTGTCTCTTAGAAACTCGGGTGGTGGAATCCAACAGTGTGGATATCATTGATTCAGTTTTTCAGGGATGGAGTTATGTCACCAATTACAGTCATCATCGTCTAGGCCGAATCCGGGTGGCTCTGGTCAGAAGACGTGTTTCTTACAACCTTGTACATTAGCCCTCAGCTGATTACAGTACAAATAAAATTGGCTTCAAACGAGGAGTTCATCTGTTCTTGTGTGTACGCCTCAAATTTCAGAACGGATAGACAGAATCTTTGGGAGGAGATTAAACAAAATAAACAGCTTTTTGCGACAACAAATATCCATTGGATCGTCTTAGGGGACTTCAACGTAGCCCTCCGCTCCGACGATCACTCAAGGAATCGAGATTATATGGCCGACCAAGCTGGTATGTTCGACTTCCAATCTCTAGTTTCGGATTGCGAGCTCACTGATCTGGCTTATACAGGTCCTTAATTTACTTGGTGGAACCATAGAGACCACGATCCTATTGGGTAAAACTTGACTGAGCTCTTGTGAACCCGGAATGGAATATCATGTTCTCCCTCTCTACTGCCCATTTTGAAGCGAATGGAATCTCTGATCACGTTCGTTGTCTCATTAGAATGGAACAAACAACCTCTCGGAAAAAGCATCACTTCCAGTTTTTCAACTATTTGGCTAACCACCCAGAGTTCAATAATATCGTCTCTTCTGTTTGGGGGGAAACGGAACCTCTCTTCCATTCGAGAACAACAATTCTTCTCTTCCATTGAAAGTTGAAACTCTTGAAGAAACGATTCCGTGCGCTAAACCATGATCGATATGGAGATATCACAAGGTGCACAAAAATAGCCTTTGAAGTCTTGAGTGAAAGACAAAGACAGCTCCTTCTAGACCCAAGTCCGGAAAATTTCAGATCAGAAACCGAGGCGGCGAAAACTTGGGATCATTACGCGGCTATTGAAGAGAAGTTCTACAAGCAAAAATCAAGAATAACATGGCTAAAGCATGGGGACCGAAACACTAGATTCTTCTATCGTGCAGCCCAAGCCAGAAAATCGAGGAATAAAATAAAATGCATGTTGAACAGTGATGGGGTCACCCTCACATACCCGGAAGATATCAAAATTGAAGCATCAAGTTTTTTCAAAAACTTCCTCCAACAACAATCAAATGTCGGTCCTAGAGCTTTTGGAGACCTAGAGGAGCTCTTAAATTTTCATTGTTCACCTGAGAGGAGAACGTCTCTAACTCGACAAGTCACCAAGGATGAAATTTTCGCAGTTCTTCAATTTATGCCATCAAACAAAATTCTGGGTCCCGACGGCTACACAAAGGAATTTTACATCTCTGCTTGGCCTATTATAGGAGATGATCTAGTAACAGCGGTGCAATCCTTCTTCATAAACGAAGTTATGCCTAAGGGAGTTAACGCTACTATTTTAGTTTTGATCCCCAAAAAAACAGATGCGGAAACAATGAAGGATTATCGTCCTATATCGTGCTGCAACCTCATATACAAGATAATCTCTAAAATCCTTGCAAACAGGCTTAAAACCGTCTTGCCAGAAGCTATTCTCCCGAATCAGACTGCATTTATTAAAGGTCGTCTTCTTTTAGAAAACGTGTTATTGGCAACGGAGTTGGTCAAAGACTATCATAAGACGAACAAGCAACTCGGTGTGCTTTAAAGATCGATATTACAAAGGCCTTCGACACTATCCGCTGGGATTTTATCATAACAGTCCTAAGATCTTTGGGATTGCCGGAGATATTTATCACTTGGATTTATGGATGTATAACCACGGCTTCCTTCTCTGTTTGTATTAACGGAGAACTCGAGGATTATTTCACCAGCAATCGAGGCATGCGTCAAGGATGTTCCCTCTCACCGTATCTCTTCGTCATAGCCATCAACGTCCTCTCTCATAGACTGAATCGGGGGTCTACAAGGGGATGGTTCGGGTACCACCCAAAGTGTGAAAAGCTCTCCATCACCCATCTGAGTTTTGCGGACGACATGATCATCTTCGCGGATGGAAAAGAAGCGTCACTCAAAGGTATCATTACCATTATAAACGACTTTGAAAATGAATCAGGTTTGGCGATAAATACCTCAAAATCATCACTCTTCATGCCGACCGGTAGTCCTAGAGAGCTCTCGGATATAGCACACGCCCTCTCAATACCAATTGATCAACTTGCAATCCGGTATCTGGGTCTCCCTCTCACAACAAAAAGCATGACTAGACTCGACTATGAGCCTCTTCTAGACAGAATCAGATCTCGTATGCTAGCATGGTCAAGCAAAAGTCTTTCATTCTCTGGAAGACTTCAACTCATTCAATCAGTCATCATATGTATCACCAATTTTTGGAGCTCAGCTTTCAAGCTTCCAAAGATATGCTACACTAAAATCGAAAGTATGTGTGCTGCCTTTCTTTGGTCAGTTTCGCCAAATGAAACTACCAAGGCTCAAGTCGCGTGGGAAGACGTGTGCACACCAAAGAAAGAAGGAGGGCTCGGCATTNGGCGATAAATACCTCAAAATCATCACTCTTCATGCCGACCGGTAGTCCTAGAGAGCTCTCGGATATAGCACACACCCTCTCAATACCAATTGATCAACTTGCAATCCGGTATCTGGGTCTCCCTCTCACAACAAAAAGCATGACTAGACTCGACTATGAGCCTCTTCTAGACAGAATCAGATCTCGTATGCTAGCATGGTCAAGCAAAAGTCTTTCATTCTCTGGAAGACTTCAACTCATTCAATCAGTCATCATAAGTATCACCAATTTTTGGAGCTCAGCTTTCAAGCTTCCAAAGATATGCTACGCTAAAATCGAAAGTATGTGTGCTGCCTTTCTTTGGTCAGTTTCGCCAAATGAAACTACCAAGGCTCAAGTCGCGTGGGAAGACGTGTGCGCACCAAAGAAAGAAGGAGGGCTCGGCATTAGAAAAATGCATGACACAGCCAAGGTTTTTTCTCTGAAATTAATATGAATGTTATTTGAGAACAATGTTCTTTATGGGTGCAATGGACTCGAGCATACCTTCTCCGTTATTCGTCTTTTTGGGACATTCAAGAAAAAACAACAAAAGGGTCATGGATTTGGAGAAAACTCTTGAAAATGAGACAACTAGCTAAGACCTTCATTCGATCGAAGGTTGGAAATGGGAATTCAACTTCTTTCTGGTTCGATAATTGACCCCCATCGGCCCTCTAATTTCAGTAACGGGAGATATCGGAACAAGGCTGCTAGGAATCGGGCGTAACGCAAAAGTTTCTGCAGCAACAGATGGATCGAGATGGTTAATCCGCCGTAGTAGGGGACACAACCTCCACGAACTCTTTCACCAGATAAGATCAACAAATATGCCGACTCCCAATTCAGGAAAAGATGTATTTCTATGGAGAGGACAATCCGATAACTTCTCCAATACGTTCTCTTCTTCGAGTACATGGAACCTCATTCGAAATCAAGGTAACAAAGTTGACTGGTTTGGACTTGTTTGGTTTAGCCAGGCGATACCAAGACACTCTTTTATGACTTGGCTCGCCATGCGGAATAGACTATCAACGGGTGATCGTTGTCGTCAATGGGGAATCCAGCAAAACTGTGTTTTATGTGGGGCACGGAATGAAACACGAGATCACTTATTCTTCGCCTGCCCTTTCTCTTTCACGGTCTGGTCTCTCCTATCATCTCGTCTTTTAGGTGCTCGTCTAGATCCGGACTGGGAAATCACATTGATCTCTATCAAGCGCAACAGACTTACCATACAAGATGGAGTAATCCTAAAAGTTATTTTCCAAGCAACGATTTACGGGCTATGGAAGGAAAGAAATGAACGACGTCACAACGGATCAGCTCACACTCCTCGGCTCATGGCTCACATCATTTCCAAAGGAGTAACAACCAGCCTCATTGCCTCTAAAGCAGTCCCGGATTCAGACAATAGCAGCTATGCCAACCGATGGCGATCCCTTATTCCCTTGGTCATGAAATCCGGTTTTTTAATTGGGATGATTGTATTTCCATTTGAGTGTATTTGTAAAATTGTCTCCTCTCTTTTACTTCAGCACATTTAGGTAGACTTTATCGTATTCTTTTTGGTTTTGCAGTTTTTTCCTCTCAAGGAAAAAATCCTAGTTTTTTCTTGTAATCTTTTCGGGTTTCTTCCTTCCCTTGAGAGAACCTTCTTTTTTTTTATGATCAATAATAATAACATTTCATCAAATAAATTTTTCCATTAAAATGTAAATCGTGGCAATTGGAGTATCTTTTTCTTTTGAACTACAGGATGGAGAAAAGAGAAGAACATCTAGAAAAGTGTGTGAGGGAAAATAAGAAGAGAAAAAATATGAAAACGTATGTGGTTTATAGTAATGCCTTGACCATTCATTATACTCTCTACGCATTATAATTTCGCTTTTCACCAGAAATATATGTAACATATATCGAACGTTACACGGACTGCCTTTTAAATCGTTTTTTTTTTGTTGGGTTCGAAGAATTGAGAGAATGAGCTTAAAACACGAATCAAAATCTTGTTGGTGTTACTGAGTAAACTTGTTTTGGTTAGTAAGAAAGAGAAGACTTGTTCAAATCAGCTGTGTATAATGCTAATTGGTTACACTTATCCCTCTCCAAGTTTTAGTTTTTTGTGGTAGGATATAAGGAAAAATGCAAGAAGAGAGCTTAAAACATTTTTTAAAACAAAAAAAATGTGAGTTGTGACTTGTGAGCTAACGATGGTTACTATTTTGAGTTAAGAATTAATGTTCTAGCGGATTTTTGAGAAAAGTACGTTCGTTCTATTTTTTGCAATTTTTTCAGAAAAGAGTGTGATATATATTGATATCGAGATTGAGAAAAAGAAAACAGAATTAAATGGCTGTACATGACTTAGATTTAAACATCAATCAAAATATTATATAGTTCAACAAAAAAATATTTATGAGTAAACATTTTTTTTCCCAACTCACGATCACTTTTTTTCCGACTCATGATCATATATAGAAGAAAACGCATCAAAGAAATATTAACCCATTTTTTCTTTTTTCGGATATAATAAACAAGAAAATATTAATAATGACTGATTTAGTTAACAATCAATCGAAAAATTATTAGTGATGTCAACTAATTTTTTCTTAACAAAAGAAAAGCGATGGCATCAATTTTGACAAAACATAAAACATTATGCGTATATATTTAGAAACAATTGCATGTTTTGCATAATATATTTTAAAACTTCAAAATAAAGTACCTAAAAACAAATACTATGTTTGTACAACAACAAAAATAATAATTATGCAACACAATAATTCTCAAACAGAACGAAGCACTTGCAGTGAATCGGGGCATGTTAGAAAGATCGCACGCGCCGTGTCGACCGCCGACCAAATCCCACTCTGTCCCTCCCACACAGTTGCATGCCTTTTGTCTTCATCAACATCTTCTTTATTTTTCTATTTTTAAATTCAAGCTTTCGTTTTAAGCTATTTAAAACTCCCTTTAAAATAATGTAAAATTTTATGAAATTAACTTATGTAAGCTCCATATCTGAACTAAATCTCTATAACATTTCTTTATGGATGCGTTGTTCCGATTTGTCTTATCAAAACCATTATTAAATCTGACTTAATTATGATAATTGATAAACAAAGCAAACAACTCTGAACTAATAATTAACTACTAATTTCATATACTTAGATACACATATACTTATGCTATGTATTAACAAAGAAAGGACATATTAATCCTATAATGGAGTATATTATCAAAAAATCAAATCGAATCATCCTAGATGCTTACAACAAGAAACATGTTATTACAAACTCACATAATCATAAATGTCATTTAATCAAGATATAATCAGAAGATTCAACTAGTGGTTACATAATAATGATTATGACATGTCAAAATAACTAAGTTATCAGGAAAGTTATTAATACCTACTCTTTTTTTGTATAAATGGTCAGCATCTTAATGAAATTGTCAAGTAAATCGATGTGGTAGATTGATCATCACTGGTATGGACATTCATGTCATGTCTCTTCCAGTTTTCGATCCTGAATTCTCGTCTCATATGGAAATGCACTCCTCTTTGAGATAAAACAAAAAAAATATTTTCAGCTGAGAACACAATAGAACGATGAGACGCGAACGAGAATTTTCGAAATCTTATTTGGAACAACGAATATAATGGGGGTCTAAATATATTTTATTGTTATTATAATTAATGTTCAACTATTCTGCGATTCCGTAAATTTAGAGAGCAAAATGAAAGAAATCTACTACGTGTTATTCAGTTAAATTAAAATTATGATTAAAAATACTACACAATCTTGAAATTGTGAAAAAAAACTAGTGGAATGATAAAAGGAATTTAGAACATGAAATACTAGATCTAGCGTCTACAAGATATCATGGAATTCTAAAAAATCTGGTATTTGTAGAATTTTTTTTTTATTATGGCTAATTATTATTCTAACACGTACAAAATATATTACATAATCAGTTTTCTTTAACGTGAAAATTTGATGAATTAGCTTTATTGTAGAAGATGATGATAAAAGATATATCAGAATCACATATCCAAAACATGCAGATGTAAAAAGATGGTGTAACATCACCTAAATAATTCTCGCTAAATAAATTCCGTCATCCATTTTATTTTATTTTATGATATCATCATTTTCCATGATTTCAATCGGGGAAAAAAAATTAAAAATAAAATAAAATGAGTGCTCTTTTGCATATTTTTTTTTCCCCTGAACTCTTTTCCCTAAATTTAAATAGAATACAATATACAAGTATACTAAATTAAAATCTACCAAAAAGAAAGTACTTTTCACAACAACAAAAAAAGTATCTAAAATGTTGAAGTCGGAAAACTATCCATCAATGACTCAAATGTGGACAAGTGCACATCTAAAAGCGCACGCAGACACATATTTACCAATTAACGGTCATAGCTCAAAGCCCTATATAAGTGGTTGCTTCCTTCCCAAACCTAAACAGTCTTCTTCAACTGTAAAACCAACACAGAGAAGAGAGCAAAATCCAAATTTTCCCATAATCTATTTTCTCTAAATCAAACCCATTTCTTGAAATTCGATTTCAGACAGACCCGTTTCTTTGTTTTCTCTAAAAGGGTTCATTTTCCCCCTTTTTTATTCGAATCCGATCGAAGAAACATGAAGAGAGCCAGAGGTTTCAAAATCGGACACAGATTTGTCAAAATCTTCAAATGGATTCGACCCAGAAGAATTCAACCAAGGAAACGCCAATGCCCGACCCGAATCACAAACCCGATCGCCGGAATCCGCTCACTAGCACGGTGTCTAAGCCGTGGAGCTAAGAGACTGTGCGGTGGCAAGAAGAGTTCGGGTCAGAGTCAGACCCGTCTGGGTAAGGATCCGAAGATGCGGGTTGTTCCTAGGGGGCATTTGGTGGTTCACGTCGGCGAATCCGACGGAGACACGCGGCGGGTGGTGGTGCCCGTGATTTACTTTAATCACCCGTTGTTTGGAGAGTTGTTGGAGCAAGCGGAGCGGGTTCATGGGTTCGATCAACCGGGTCGGATCACGATTCCGTGTCGGGTTTCTGATTTTGAGAAAGTTCAGATGAGGATCGCCGCATGGGATCATTGCAGCAGGAAGAGGACATATAAGATTCTCTAGTTTGGCCTTTTTTCTAGTTCTTTTAACTGAGGAACAAAAAAATAGTCAAAAATCAAAAGAGGAGAAAAAAAGGAAAATAGAGGAATTTTGTGAATATTATTATTAGTTTTTCTTGTATTATATACACCGTATACCGATCCATAATTGAAAGAATTATTTCGTAGATTGATAGAACATATTAAATAAATTCTTTTTTTTTTGTCGAAATTTATGTGTGTGATTTTTTTAATCTTACTGCAACATATGAAGAGTTTGATTGGTAACTCTTTATTGGTACGAGATTTACCGTTTTAACAGTTACCAATCACAAAACGGTAAGATTTAGCGGTATCGATAGTGGTAGTTTTAGCTTTTTTGTATTGCTATTTTTTTTTTTAACTATTTCAGTACCGTTGCCGGGTTTTTTTTTTTTTCGAGGAAATTTGTTTTAATATTCCAAAAATTTTAAATATTTCAACATGAATTTTGAGAATTTACAAATACAACAAAATATTTATTTTGGATTCTTAATTTTCAGAATAAAATATATAGGATCAACTTCTTAATTATATAATCTATGTATTAAATTAACTTTGCCTCAATTCTCAATCAACATTGCAACAAACAATTTTCTGATCTAAAAATTAGTTTACTTAGACAAAAAACGGACTATTCAAATTCCCTAAAATCATTCTATCGTTTGTTCCACGAAAAGTTAAAATATAGTAGAAATGAGAAGTTCATATATCTTATAGTATAAGTTCATCAAAAGAATTCCATTTCGTGTTTCCAAGACTGAGCCCTTTCTAACAAAAAGCATTGAACTAAGCAAAGGAATAATACATCAATCTCCAAGATTCCCTTGGATATCATAGAACAAACGGTTAGAGTTTTGGCTGATTTTCTCAGCTCCACGCATGATCTTCTTGTAATCTTCATGCCAAGGCTTGGGCTTAAACCCTCTCACCTTCAAATGAGGGTCTTTTATATCAATGTTGCTGTATATCTCTGTATATCTCTCTTGCAGGTAAAACATGTTTGTGCCAAAAATCATGTTAGTGAATATACCAGAAGATACAGTAACATCGATTATATTAGAAGTGGTGGTGAATCACAACTGCTCATTTCCTTTCAATATAATCTATAGAAGAATCTACACCCTGCATTTTTAGATTAATCAAAAACAATAAAATTAAATTTAAAAGCAATTTATAGTTTGATATATCTAGAGTATTTTGGTAGTTTTAAATGCATAAATGTTAGTTTTTAAACTTTTCTAAACAGAGGTTAGTTTTCAATATATATATATATTTTGGAATATCAAACCAAATCTCCCATTTTTTATCATATTAAAAACTTTTATCATTTATTATCAACAATCGAAATCAAAAATGTTTTTAGTATATCATAATTATAAACATGTTTTTTTTTGTGTGTGTCAATAGCTACAAACATGTGTTTTGTTATTAGTTTTTCTTATATGTTATACAATAGAGATAATTCGATGACTTATTTATCAATTTAAATTTCATAAATGATAGGATAAAACAAACTGAATAATATCTACAATAACAGATTTAAAGGTGTAAGTTTTAAGTTTTCTGCAAAAATGAAATAGGGTACAACAATACACAATGATAAATTTTTAACGGAAACAGAACGATAAGTGGTAATAAAATAATTAAAGAGTCAATTGGTTGAAAATCAAGAAAGAGACGGAAATTGTGAAATTGACAAAGTATGTAATGTTACTGTTTAATTGTTATCGCCAGAAGCACAAATTACAAAAATACCCTTCAAATAATGTCAACTCATTTTATTGCTTATTTCTCTCTCATGTTTCTTTCTCATATCTATCTCTCCTCTTCTTCTTTTTTTCTGCAACAACACGGGAAAATTAATGGTGATAATTTTGATTAATCACATAATTGGAAAATTCATCCATGATTCGATAAAAATCCGACGAAGATATGTCAAGAAACATCAAAGATCTGGTGA
The DNA here is from genome assembly GCA_002933915.1 of Eutrema heterophyllum. Classification (NCBI taxonomy): domain Eukaryota; kingdom Viridiplantae; phylum Streptophyta; class Magnoliopsida; order Brassicales; family Brassicaceae; genus Eutrema; species Eutrema heterophyllum. The sequence goes on along the minus strand of PKMM01011718.1, from coordinate 218,076 downwards.
AACTTATAAAGTCCACAAGATCGTATGTATATACATTAACGAGTTATTTGTTCTTGTAACAAGTTAACAATTATTGTATTATATATAAACATGTAGATTTACTTTTACGTTTTTGTTTAACACATTAACTCAATTATTAACTAGTTCACTTTGAGATTGTGTGAAAAAGAACATGGGAGGTATGAACAAGAAAACCAAAAGATCTTATACATATACGCTATAGTAACGATTTTACATGTTTTTGTAACGAGTTAACAATTAGAGATATTTGCATCAAGTGTCAATTAATCAAAACATATTTTGATATCTAACACTTTTTAAATTCTGAAAAAATAAGTAACACTTTCTCTTTGGAAAAGATGATTTTGCCCCTGCTTGTTATTGGTCCGTGTACTATGCACCGTTGATTCATGCAGTACTGTACATGGGTACGACTAGAAAGTCAACACATGTGTACGACTAGAAAGTCAATGCATGTGTACACAAAATGTTACTTATTTTTAGTTTTTGTAAAGTGCTAGTACACAAACTATGTTTTCATTAAGTGACCGTACACGCAAGAACCCCTTATTTTATCATATATAAGCACATAAATTTACATCTAACGGTTTTTTTACACGGTAAGAAATATGCTAGATTGATAACAATAATGAGTTGTATAGATTGTTATATGTTTTATGGATTTGTTTAGCGTGCTAAAAACAAATATAACTTGTGGATGATTGTGATGATGAGCTTTACCTTGTTCTTGACCAAAGTGCTCATAAACGTGTGGATTCAAAACCCCAACACTCCAATCTTGAGACAACGCTAATCCAACTTCAGGCATTTGATTATTCTCTTAACCCATCTATGAAAAACCATTAAAATCAAACCCAACAAACACAATTTCGTAATTCAAATGAAATCCTCATGTGGTTGAGGCACTGGCTCCACCATCAAACCCAGTTTCATTTGGCCAAAACCCATTTGCAATTTGAGATCTTGAAGCTCTTTTAGGCTCAAATCGGCGGTGAGAGGAGGTTGAGAAACAGAGTCGGCTGGTTTGATTCCACTTCTGGTGGCGGAGATTATCAACGGCTCAACATGGTGAAGCAACCATTGTAGAGTCTCACCGTCGGATTTGTGACCTAATTCTCTTGTCAATTGAAAAATTCTCGCTGCACGGAGTGGCGGCAACGTAACTCTTTGGCCTCGTCCTTCGACTTTAAGGTGTCAATCTTTGTTCGATTTCTTCTAAATATGTTGTTCCTCTTTCCTTCCATAGTGTTGAATCGGAGAAAATAATAGAGGAAAGAGAGAGAAGAAATTTGGCGAGGTGTAGATACATAGAGCATACGAGGACTAGGGGTAAGAATGGATTAAAGAAATTGAAACAGTCAAATAAATAATGATTAGTTATTTATCTAAATACGGGATTCTCTTGGGAGTGCAGTTACTCTAAATAGAGAATTAAAAAGGTAAGAAACAGCGATTGAAAAAATTAAAAGTATTACTTTCGGTATAGTTAATTTTTGGTGATTAATAACTATTAAAACGGTTTTATATTGATGCGGTAAAAAATTATCCATCAAACCTATAATTTTATAGCAATACTAACATGTGTTTTATTATGCGCTATTTTCTACCATGATTATAATTTTGCACGGGTTGATTGTTACCTCTTAATATGTTTTTTTGTATTTTATACATATATATACGTTTTGAAGATTGTTGATGGTTTTGGTTTTCATTTCATTATTTTGTGTATTGGATGAATTATAATTTACTTGAATTGTTATACTTGTATTGTTGTAAATTTGATGTCTTTGTTATAATTTAAGTTCTGCATTGAAGAGTACTTAATATATGATAGTAATGAACTTCTAATATGTTTTAAATTAAGAGATACTCTATTATTTAAATTCTTATATAAAATTTTGAAAATTGTATAGAAACGTGTATGAACATTTGTTGATCGTAAAATACTTTGATGAGTTCATGTTTAAAATTATATAATATAATAATCGATAATTGACATGCAGGTGTTTTGAGATATTTGTTTAATTGAAGAAAAAGAGTCCAGCCGGTTCAATAGACATGCAAATAACCGGATGGAATCGATTGATCTATTTCCATCGATTTCAACGGATCTTAATTTACAGAGTCTATCAATTTCTTCTTCACATTGGATAGTAATGATATAAAATCGAGTAATCCATTTCAGGTTAGCTTCTCAATTAATCATATCATTGTTCCGTTTAACGTTATGAATGTTCATCATCTTTTTGGGTAAATTACTTTAAATTGTTTGAATTCAGACACATTCAACTTCAATTAAGTTTGAAGGATGATTGTATTTTGTTTTAAATCATTGATCATTAGATTCTTCTGCAAATATTAATGGAATCTCGTCGGAGATTCCAGCCGCCGATGGTTGATATATTGTCTGCGAAGTCGAGTATGACGAATAGCTTTCTCGTGATCTCCGTACTGGCAATAAGAATTCAAGTTCAATTATGTTGTCTATTTATTTAATTATGATTGCTAAAATTGATAATATAGATAGTTGGTATAATATTGGTAAATTAAGTAATTATCAGCAATTGCTATTGCCATTAGTTAAACACAATAGACATAGATTCTGATGAGATGGAAAAAAAAATTATGAATGCATATCAATTGATAGAGAAATTGAACCACAAAAGAACAACATAAGCCAATAGCAAACTACAATGGATAAGGAGATGAAACATCAAATGTTTTTAAAACCAATGTATGTAGAACATATTATTTTCAGACGCAGTTGGAAGTTGCATATCTAATAATCTATCTTCTTGAAAACAATCCATCACGAAGAAGAGATATATGGAACCCAATCTCATTCATTCTGATCAGTGTCGATGATCTTCTTCATCAATGAATACTTATATCATAAGAATTGTTATAATATGTAAATTTATGGAAATAATAAATAGACTGTATTTTTCATACCTTTCTCTAAACGAATCAACTTCTGTTATTGGAGGATCAAACAAAATTCTTGACATCCCTTTGGCTTCAGATACTGTCAACACTCCTAAGAAAATAACAATTACATCAAATTCTTGCATTAGTTAAAAACAGAATCCCAGCTAGATATTGATTTTAAAACACAAAGTAACAATTATACAACGAACCTTTTGTCCACACAACACGCCAATCAGTCAAAACAAAAATAATATCAAAACCAGCTGCAGACCACCACTGGCTTTGGAACTCACCAGCCAAGTTACCATAGGCAACACAACTGAAGTCGACATTTCTTCATAACATGAAGTTATTTTATTAGTTTTGATAATATTTGTTTTGAAAGTGTGTTTGGAACGTTAATTACTTGGTGTCTCTTATTGAGAATTTGATACGGTTCAAATTTTTTTTCAGTTTCATCATAATTTGAGAACTCTTTAAACCTAATAAGTCTTCCAACATACACCAGAGCACCAATTAAGCCTGAAAAAAAAAAAAATTGATGTGATTCAGCAAAACTATATTGTCTAATCTCATTAACAATTGTATTACTCTTTATATAAAGGGACAAAAACAATCTTACAATAATATGGGATAACTTACCAATAGGGTAATTAGTATCGACAATACCATCATAAACTTCTCCAAAGTCCGCAAAAATCATAAACATATTATTTGATTTTGGTGTTATTAGATCCACAATTGTGTTTTCAAGTATGAAAATACGCGATTTGTGTGGAGTGATTTTCTTTCATCAGAATGCATCATTAACAAAGAAATCCTTTACATAATTACATTTTCCTTCTTCGAAAGCATTGTTGTAATATGTTACCAAAACATGATTTGTCATAGAGACTTGAATTTTGTATCTCTGAAAAATATATAAAAAATTTCATATTCTAGTTTTAAGTAATAGACAAAACTGATGAGCATAGTCAATAAAAATTGCATATAAACTTACTTTTTCATCCACAAAAATGAACTCTAGTCCATCAATTCCTTGCGGACCAACATTCTCCCACTTCTTCAACACCATAATCCTTATCTTCCAATCAGATCTCCATGCATGTAGCTGTGAAACTTTGTCAAAAAAAAAATTATATAATATAAAATCAATGCAAAAACCACCTTAGTAGTCAATAAAATCAAATTTATTTATCTTATCTTCATTTGGGTTTGAATCTAGTAAATTTAGTAACAAAATAAATATAAAGTCAATGCAAAAACCACATTAGTAGTCAATAATATTTTGTTTTTTTTTAAAACAATAACATCAATAGAAACAGCACAATGTTGTAGTAGATCACTGCTTAGGCTTCTCCTCCTTAGTCTATATTCCTTAGTCTAGTATGAAGTTCATTCATTTTTTTTCAGATTTCCAAGTCTAGCAGGAACATCAACGATCTAATATCCACTTAGCTTCTCCTCTTTAGTATTTTTTTTTTCCTTAATATGAAGTCAACCTATTTTGCAGAAGTGATTTATACAATCAATAGCCATTTAACATCGATTGTTCATGATACAATATTCATAAAAAATACCATGTAAAATCTCTACACATACATATTGTTAATGTATAAGATGGTAACTGTTTAATTATATTTAGAATATTTGTTTATTATATGATCACCATTTGATAAACACTGGAAATGACGTTTAAGAAGAAATTCAAGCTTATCATCAATAAATAATAATCATTCTTTTTGTTATGAAAGTGATAGTAGAAGAGAATAATTTCTTACAACTTTTTTCACATCGAACTTGTGTAGTCTTCTATTGATGGCAAAATTTTAAAAACTAACACTGATTATGTAAAAAACTATGATGAGTGATATCGTTATCCGTCTCTTGCTTATACTCGGGTTTACCTACAATGGTTTATTTTTTCAATGCCAACAAAATAAGACCTTACCTCTGGAAATGACGTTTACAAAGGTGAAACTAAGTTCTCCTTCTCTACTTCAATTGATCCCGAGTGAAATTACAAATTCTGAAACGACCAGTAAATAAGTCAAAATGAATAAGAAGAAATTCAAGCTTCTTACCAAAAAATAATAACCATTCTTTTTGTTATGAAAGTGATTGTAGAATGGAGTAATTTCTTACAACTTTTTCACATCAAATTTGTGTAGTCTTCTATTGATGGTAAAATTTTAAAACTAAATCTGATTATGTAAAATACTATGATGAGTGTTATTGTTATCCGTCTCTTGCTTATACTCGGGTTTACATGTAATGATTTATTTTTTAAAAGCCGACAAATAAGACCTTACTTTTTTTTTAATCACTATCTATTATTTTAAATTCAAATTTTCTACAGTATAATTTTAGGTAATATGCTTAAACAAAGTTCTTACAATATTTAGTAAATTTAGTAACAATATAAATATAAAATCAAAGCAAAAACCACCTTAGTAGTCAATAATTTGTTTTTTAAAGTAAAAGTTTTATTTTAAAACCTTCAAAGTTCTAATTTATCCAATCAATGTTTAACACTTTTGAAAGTCTTAAAATTTGAATATAGTTTCACATAGTGTACCAATATGATTGCGTATCTTTAGATTATATAATCTGTTTTACGTTTTTTTGTTCACATACTAATCTGTTTTGCTATTTTCGGATTTTAAGGGGAAAAAACTGAAAATAATTATAGTGTTGTCACCGAAGGAAATATATGAATGCTATAATTATTAGCACCAAATACCATTCGTCATATATCTTCAGCAGCAATACCATTCGTTATGTATTTTGCTTCATTTTATAGTGAGTTCTGCAAATCATATTTAACAAATAACATATTATGGTGTTGTCACTAAAACATTTATGATGATATTGAGATCTAAAATGTAAATTATAAGTGAAAATACCAATATTAAATATGGTAAATTAATTAAATGGTTTCAGAAAAATTAAAGATTTTCAAAAAGGAAAACATAAAATGTTAAAAATTCACTATTCAAATTGCGATATATATGGAGTTCTAATGGAAATAGTAAATGCAAGCTATATTAAAGATTTTAAAAAATTAGTCTATAATCTTAATAATTTGTTCAAATATTAGTTTGAATATCACATTATTATAACATGTTTACTATTTAAAAAACTCGTAAAATTTTCAGAGTTTCGAGTTATTGTTTCTGTTTGCTAATTTTATGTAACTTGATTTAATTAGAAATTTTTATGATCAAGTTACAAATGATAGAATTTTAATTTACAAACGATAATAGATGAATAAAAAGAGTAAAGTTGTGAAGGAGACATAATTTTAATATTTTTTTTTTTCAAAAGGATAATCAACTTGATTGTTTTCTATATAGAATTTTAATTTACAAAGGATAATCGATGATTTTTGTTTGGTAGCCATATCAATAGGTAATCATTTGAACTTTTATCTATATATTTTTTCCGATTAAATCGATATTTTACAATAATAAAAAGTAATAAAAAAAACTAAACAGAAAATAATATACATGAGAAAATAAGATTGTGAGTAATACTCCATATGTTGATGAGTTTACACGTGTAAACCAAAGATAGAATCATCTCTCAAATTAAAAACAGAATAAAAATGCATAATAAACCTAAACCAATGAGATTTCTAAACCTACTTATAATCAATTTCTTATGGAATATAAATAAATCTTTCTTGTTGTTGTTGAGCTTTGCTCTGGATTTTTCTTGATGAAAGATAGGATCAAAAGAGAATATTTGACACTTTCTTCTCCTTGCAAAAAGGGAATAAAATAAAGTAAATAAGTTAGATATAAAATTAGTAAAAAGCAAAATCAGAAGAAAGAAACGAAGTCACACAAAACAGTATTAGACAACTTGAAAAAAAAATGCAAAACACATGATGTAGTATATTTAAGGGAAAAAAACTAAAGTAACGTATATAAATTGGTTAAGTACTAGACTAACATATATTTACTAGGAAGGAAAAATTGTGTTTTTTGCCCATTATACCTTTATTTGCTTTTATTAGGAAAAACGTTATTACGAAACTGCCATTACTAAATTATTTCCACGTAAGCAAAAGTTTGACTTATTTACAAAAATGCCACCGCATTTTCAGAATAAGTATGCGGACCTTTGTTGCAGACTTAATAAATCGACAAGTCTGCGCAGACTTGTTATGCAGACTTAATAAATCTGCGCAGATCTGCAGACTTAATATGCAGATTTATTTGTCAATGTTGCAGACTTATTAAGTCTGCGCACATCTGCAGACTTATTATGCGTGTTGTAGACTTTTCGACGCAGATTTAATGTGCTTTGTTGCAGACTTATTTTGATTGCAGACTTATTACGCAGATTTATTCCCTTTGTCGCTGATATGCTCAAATTAATACCTTACAAGTACTAAAGCAGTCGTTGTAGTATATGTAGGGGTCGAACACAAGAACTCTAGAATTCACGCAATAGATTATATAGATCCGAATTAAACTAAACCAAACAATGAAATTAAATACGAGTGCGTAAATTAAACAAGTTGTGAATCAATTGGAAAGAAGATAGGCTCAGGGTATTTCTCGGGAATTAGATAAACTAACTAACATGATTCTGATTTAGCGCGGTTCTTGAACTGAAATCACTAAAGTATAGCTAACTAACTCTCGTTGCGAAAACTATCTAAGTCTAAATCCTAGAATTCCAAATCTCTTTGCGAATCATAAAGTCTAAACCAGCTTTTATTTCAAGTTTGATTTGTTCACAAAACAACTAAACCAAATCTCTTTGCGAATAGTTATTTTGCTCACCCTAGGTTCTGTCAGGTAATTAATCGCACTCTCGTGCCTAATCAATTATCCTAAGATCTAAGTTTTAGATTCGTCAACCTAGAATTAGCTATGAGAACAACCTATGGTGAAGAACTAATTCAGATGGTGAATTCTAATTAACTAATTAACCTAACATTCAGAGAAAACCCTTATGAGAACCATGAACCTAAAATGGATCTACTCAGACATGATTAATGGAACAGAAATCATAGATGAATAGAGTTGCATAAAAGAAATCAATCATAAACAAAGGGGTTCAGAGTTGTTTCCCCAAAATCCCTAAAACAATCTTTCTCAATCAGAACAAAAGTAAAAATAAAGCTTAGCTAACAAAAGTGGCTGAAAAACCTAATTATAATGCTAAAACACGTTTTGGGCTAAATTGTAAATAATAAAGTCTTCTGGACCAAGTTGCAAATTCTCTAGACTTGTAAAAAGCCGTGTTTCCTGTTTTCCTGCAGTGAGTATCAACCGATACTAGTCAGTATCGATCGACACTGGTCACTGCTTCTTCTGCTCGCCAGACTGTACTGTCTTCACGAAAACTGGCATAACTTTTGATCGCACAGTTGGAATGGCCTCAAACCACTTCCAAATGAAAGCTAATCCTTTGATCTGTTTTGTATCAAAATTTGAGCTCAATCCATTGGTGGGAAAATCTTCAAATATTCATTTAAATTCGCGACTCGTGTCTTGCTGCAGTGAGTATCGACCGATACTAGGGTAGTGTCGATCGATACTGAGGTTTCAAATCGGGTACTCAGCTACACGAACTTCTGTTTTGGTCCAAAATGCTCCAGAAAGCTCCAATATCTCCAATTATGCTCCAAACGTGCTAAAACATGTAAAAGACTCTAAAACACTACAAAATAGTAGAAAGACTCTATAAAACGGACTTATATCATGGCTTAAATGGGGTAAAAACCATGATATATCAACTCCCCCAGACTAAACCAGAGAAAGAGGTTTGAAAACACGGAGACTCACCTGTTCTTGAAACACTGCAATGACCATTTTCCCAAGCACCCAAATGTCACATAACCAGTTCCAAGACTAACCACCATGTACTTCTCCTTAGGCATTCACAGCTTCCCCAGACTACACACATTATTTTGCAGCTTCATTCAATTAAACCCATCATCGCCAGTTTCATCGCTGTGATTAATATCAAGAACCTTCTAGACTCTTTCCCATACAATATCATGACAAGGAACCACCCAATTTCACACTTTTTGTATCACTTTCTTTCCCCCAGACTTATTTCTTATTTTGTTCTCTTCTCTTTTTTTTCTTTTTTTTTAGATTCGCACATACACATCAAGGTATGAGACGCGAGTATTGATGGTGTTTGCCACCGAATCCCCGGTTCTTCCCTCTCAATGTATCAAAGGGTGTAGGCGAATAATGGCATCATAGGAAAATCCTAGCCTCGCTTCCAATCCTCTGTGTGATCATCCCTCACCAAGTAGAATAATGGGATCGTTGGAAACATCCTAACCCTCTACTCAGAAGAAAATCATTTCATCTTTTATGCTCTTATTTATTAACTTATAACAGGGGAGAGAGATACTGTCACTTTTAAACACATAGGTTCCTTTGTCAGATATGAATGAGGAATCAAGCTCTATGAATACTAACCACATCGATGAAGTGCAAAAATTTGGCTCAGGCTTTAAAAGAACTCTACTGGATACATGTGTGTCTTCTAGTTAACTGGTCAGCCTTTGGATTTTTCATTAGTCGATCTGTAACTAATTCTATAACAGTGGACACTCAGAAGCAAAGTCAGAACAGTAGATTCAAGAACAAGATCATAATTTCCAACAGGTTTTGACTCAATAAAACAGTTTTTGACACAAAAACGACTGACTTTAAGAAAAACAAACACGTTGTCAGCAACTACCTCCCCCAGACTTAAACAACACTGTCCCCAGTGTTATCTAGTCTAGAGTTGGTAAAAGAAATCAGAAGAGTTGAGTGGATTGGTGAAAAGCGAAGAAGTTACCCGAGATGGTGATGAGTGTCGACCGATACAGCACTGGTATCGATCGATACTCGTGGCAAGTTTCTGCTCCTTCGTCGCGTGGATGGTGTCGATCGATATCGGGTTGGTGTCGATCGATGCTGCTCTTCTGAATCTGCTTCACGTGAAACACAAGACACAAAATCAAAAATAAAAACAAAAACAAAAGACTTATATATAGACTTACCAGTGGGTTGCCTCCCACCAAGCGCTTGTTTTTAGTCATTAGCTTGACTTTGGCTCAGGTGATCAGTCAGAGCGAGGTTGAGAGCTTACTCCCATGCAAGTTCCACAGATAGATACTTGCAGACTCAGAGTTCTACCCAACATGCTCTCTATAACCTCATTTCCTTTCTCTTGCAGCTCTGGAGTAAGAATGATTCTAGCCTTAGAGAATGGTTTTGAGGTTCTTTTGCACTTTACCTTGTACTCAATCGAGTCCCCATCACACTTCTGTGGGATTAAAGTCATAGAAGGAGCACCTTTTACTCCTTTGCTCTTTACCTACTTCTTTGTTTTAGCTGTTTTGACGTCTTTCTTGGTGATGACAGAAGGACTATCTAGAAGGTCTATGACAGTGGGCTCGTCAGGAGGCTCTTCCAAAAGTTCAACTACCAACGTCTCTCCTGTGGCAACATCGATGCAAGAGACACGTGTGGGAGTTCCTCTAGTAGGAATGGCTTCGTAGTATACCTCTTTGTCAATGTATGAGAATGAGATTTTCTTGCTGGGTGTGTACATAATGGCACCGACCGTAGCCATGAACGGTCTTCCAAGAATCAACTGCGTAGTAGATCTTGCACTCATCTCCACAACTTGAAAATCAGTAGGAACCAGACAATCTCCTATTGTGACCATCAAATCAGGGATTGTACCGTGCGGAAGTGAGGTGGAACAGTTCGTGAATGTGATAGATTTCGTGGGAGATCGAATATCAGCGCCCAATCTCTCTGCAATTGCCCTTGACATGACATTGACACTAGCCACGGAGTCAACGAGAGACTCTTTGAATTCAACTCCAGAAATAGAGCATGGAACTGAGAATATTCCTGGGTTTTCCCTCTTGGTCAACTGCCTCAGCGGTAGTGACTTGCTTCTTGCCTTTGATAAAGAGGACTTCGTTCTCTTCCAGAGTTTCTCTGCAATCTCGGAAGTGACTCAGCAGAGGGCGGTACTCTATAACTTCTTCAAAAGTCAGTGTGTGGGGAATCCTTCGTACCATCTTCTCAAAGCCAAGCAGGTGCTTTGGAGAAATGGGGTTCATGAGATGTCTAGGTGGTCGAGGGTATGGCACCTTAGGCTTGTAAACCCTTTCTTCAATCAACTCAGGTGTCTTCTCGACCTCAGGGTCAGTGTCGATCGATACAGGTGTGGCATCGATCGATACACGGGGTTTTGAGATGTCCCGTGAAAGTATATGCACTGGTGTCGATCGACACTGGGTGGTGTCGGTCGATGCCTTCGCTCTGGAATCGTCCCTGGCAGAACTTTGGACGTGTGTCGATCGATACAAGAGAGTATCGGTCGATACAGGGGTGGTGTTCGAAATCTCATCGTCATTCTCGGCAAGATTGACGAAAATCTCTGCAGTTGAGCACTTCTGCACTCCTGGGTGTACCTCTTTTCCACTCCTCGAGGGGATAGCAGTGACGTATTCATTCTGTGAATGAACCATCAGTCCCTTGATAGTTGCTGCAGTCTGAGCTACCTGAGTTTCCAACTCTGTCCCTGAAGAAGATGTTCAAGCATGGACTCAACTCTGCTTTCAGGAGCTCTGGGTGGTGTGGATGGGCATTGATACCTTTGATCTTGAGATCCAACTCCATCAATGTAGTTAACATATTCCACTTCATCCTTTTCAGCAGGACGAAAAGCCTTGTGCTGCTTGCCCATCAACAAATTATGCACCAAATCCAGCTTCGCATGCATTTTAGCAATTTGCGATCCATCAACACCTCCGTGCAGCCTTTTCCGCTCGAGATCAGCATTCTTGGCGCTATTGGTAGACGCCAAGTTCTCAATGAGCACATACGCATCGTCAGGATACCTCGTGTAGAAATTTCCATTGCTCGCAGCATCTAGAGCCATCTGATACCTCCAATCAATCCCTCTGAAGAAGATTCCCAACAACTGAACCTGAGTGAATCCGTGATGTGGAAAATCCCTCTGATAAGATCTGAATCGCACCCAAGCAGCCTTAAGTGCCTCTGTCGAACCCTGAGAAAACTGAGAAATCTTGTTCCTGAGCTCCTCGGATCTCGCATCATCATAGAAATTATTGAGGAAGGCAGTCTTAGTCTCCTCCCAAGTAGTCCGCGATCCAGTAGGTAACTGCTTGAGCCAATAAGAAGATTCCCCACCAAGAGAGTATGGGAAAAGCTTACAGAACAGGTAGTCGTAGGACATTCCATTGTATTTGATACTAGTGACCAAATCCTCAAACCTCTCAATATGATCCATGAGGTGCTCATGAGGAAGACCATGAAAAGGATGATGACCCACAAGAGTGAAGTATGCATGTTTCAGCTCAAAGTCATTCCTCTGGAAAGCAGGTGGGCGAATCGCTGATCGATTGGCATAGAACTGATCAGGCATGTTGTACTCTCCAATTGTCCTACCACGATCAACCACATTATTCTCAACATTCACAACAGCTGGAGGGACAATGATGTTTCCATCTCCATCAAGTCGTTGCCCCCTCTCATTGCACAATTGACCCTCTTGGTCTCTCAAAGCTCCAGCATCATCACGAACCAAAATTATTGGATTGTTGTTCATCTTTGCTGGCTTCTTTGCTTTTCTAAGTGTGTGTTCCAAATGTGCTAGCTGCTCGTTTGACAGATCAACTAGCTGAGTGTTCTTGTTTCTCCTGGTTTCTCGATTAGGCATGCAACCCGAAACACAAAAGATCAAGAATGTAAGTAACCGAAAAAAAAAAATTCGACGAGTATCGACCGACACTGGATAATATCGATCGATACTGACGAGCTTAGTCGAAATTCTTAGCTAAAATCTAATGGCGAAATTGAGTCTCCGGCATCGGCGCCAAATTTGATATGCTCAAATTAATACCCTACAAGTACTAAAGCAATCGTTGTAGTACATGTAGGGGTCGAACACAAGAACTCCAAAATTCACGCAATAGATTATATAGATCCGAATTAAACTAAACCAAACAATGAAATTAAATGCGAGTGCGTAAATTAAACAAGTTGTGAATCAATTGGAAAGAAGATAGGCTCAGGGCATTTCTCGGGAATTCAATGAATGTAGATAAGCTAACTAACATGATTCAGATTTAGCGCGGTTCTTGAACTCAAATCACTAAAGTATAGCTAACCAACTCTCGTTGCGAAAACTATATAAGTCTAAATCCTAGAATTCCAAATCTCTTTGCGAATCCTAAAGTCTAAACCAGCTTTTATTTTAAGTTTGATTTGTTCACAAAACAACTAAACCAAATCTCTTTGCGAATAGTTATTTTGCTCACCCTAAGTTCTGCCAGGTAATTAATCGCACTCTCGTGCCTAATCAATTATCCTAAGATCTAAGTTATAGATTCGTCAACCTAGAATTAGCTATGAGAACAACCTATGGTGAAGAACTAATTCAGATGGTGAATCCTAATTAACTAATTAACCTAACATTCAGAGAAAACCCTTATGAGAACCATGAACCTAAAGTGGATCTACTCAGACATGATTAATGGAACAGAAATCATAGATGAATAGAATTGCATAAAAGAAATCAATCAGAAACAAAGGGGTTCAGAGTTGTTTCCCCAAAATCCCTAAAACAATATTTCTCAATCAGAACAAAAGTAAAAATAAAACTTAGCCAACAAAAGTGGATGAAAAACCTAATTATAATGCTAAAACACGTTTTGGGCTAAATTGTAAATAATAAAGTCTTCTGGACCAAGTTGCAAATTCTCCAGACTTGTAAAAAGCCGCGTTTCCTGTTTTCCTGCAGTGAGTATCGACCGATACTAGTCAGTATCGATCGACACTGGTCACTGCTTCTTCTGCTCGCCAGACTGGACTGTCTTCACGAAAACTGGCATAACTTTTGATCGCACCGTTGGAATGGCCTCAAACCACTTCCAAATGAAAGCTAATCCATTGATATGTCTTGTATCAAAATTTGAGCTCAATCCATCGGTGAGAAGTTCTTCAACTCTTCATTTAAAGTCGCGACTCGTGTCTTGCTGCAGTGAGTATCGACCGATACTAAGGTAGTATCAATCGATACTGAGGTTTCAAATCGGGTACTAAGCTACAGGAACTTCTGTTTTGTTCCAAAATGCTCCAGGAAGCTCTAATATCTCCAATTATGCTCCAAACGTGCTAAAACCTGTAAAAAACTCTAAAACACTACAAAATAGTAGAAAGACTCTATAAAACGGACTTATATCATGGCTTAAATGGGGTAAAAACCATGATATATCAGTCGCATACTTAAATTCATTTGCAGACTTATTATACAGACTTATAAAAAATCTGCAGCTGTTTGTTGCAGACTTAAATGCTTTGTTGCAGACTTTTGGAAAATCTGCGACAAAAAGACTAAGTCTGTGACACCTAAAAAGTCTTACTGAAATAACATCGCTTGTCGCATATTTATTTACAATGTCGCAGATTTGATGCTCAACGTCGCAGACTTATTTGTAAATTGCTTACGTGGCATTAAAAACTGCAGACTTATTAGACTGTGTTGCAGACTTGTTTTCTGACTAGAATAACACTTTGGTTGTCGCAGACTTGTTATGCAGACTTATTGAATGTGTTGCAGATGTAACGAATTTGTTTGTCCTAGACTTTCGTTGCAGGCTTATTGAATGTGTTGTAGACTTATTTCAAACTTCGAGGAGTAAGTTGATTTTCCTAATAAGGCCAGTAACAAGTATTAAATTTACAAAATATGCCACTGCACCATTAGGGTTATGTGCGGCCGCCATCAACCTTTTCTGCAACCCAAAAAATTTCTTCGTCGTCGCCGATCCCGTTCTCTGTGGCGATCATGTTGCAAATTATATTGTTGTTTTTCCTTTGTCATTTGTCGCAAACTTATTTGTTTTGTTGTATTTTTGTTTTCCTTTGTCGCAGACTTGTTATGTGTGTTGCAGTTTTGTTTTCCTTTGTCGTACACTTTTACGTTTTGTTTTCTCTTTGTCATTTGTCGCAAACTTATTTGTTTGTTGCAGACTTATTTGTTCTCTGCTACTTAACCATTTCAGAGCTTGTCTTTTCATCTATCCCAGCGCAGCAAGACCTTCTATTTCTATTTCCAGGGATTGTTTTTTTTTTCTCTGAGCTGTGTGAATATATAGATGAGATTTGATCAAATTTATCAAATTAGGGGAATTAGAGTCATGTCTTGGAAAGGTACTTAGGTTGATCAAAAATGCATTTGGAACTAACAAAAATGTGATTTTATTTCAATGTTTAAAAGTGTAACTTAATGAAAACCGAAACAGAAATTAAAACCGAGCTTAGAAGACGACCCGGGCTAGAGTTTTAAACATCTAAAAACAAGTCTGCAACAAATGAAACAAGTCTGCAACAAAGGAAACAAGTCTGCGACAAATGAAACATGTCTGCAACAAATAAAACAAGTCTGCGATAAACAAATCTGCAACAATAACAACAAATGAAATAAGTCTGCGACAAATGAAACAAGTCTGCAACAAGTCTGCGACAAATGAAACAAGTCTGCAACAATAACAACAAAGGAAACAAGTCAGCAACAAAGGAAACAAGTCAGCAACAAACACAATAAATTTGCGACATACATAATAAGTCTGCGACTTATTTGTTTGTCGCAGATTTATTTGCTTGTCGCAGACTTATTTGTCTCGTGACCTGTTCATGTTCGTCTGCAGAAACCAAATCTGGGTTTTACAAGATGAATCTGCTCAGAAAATTAAATGCTAAAAACCTTTAGGTAAAGTCACGGTTCAACATCCAAGCGAGAACACAACCTAGATCGAAAGGTTAAAGGCTTGCGGTTACCTCTCTTGGTGGAATCAATCCATGCGGAGGTTAGGGTTCGACGCGGCGGCGGTTCTGGCGGCTAGGGCGGTGCTGCGAGGCTAGGGCGGTGCGGCGTCGCGAGGCTCGACTGCAGCAGAATCGAGCTTGGCGGCGACTGGGACAGGAGGCGAGGCGAGGCGAGATTTTTTTTTTTTTCGTCTGAATAGATTTAAGTGAGAGAAGAGAGATTTTTTTGAGTTTTATATTTTTATTTTTTTCTGAAAAAAAATAAATCAAAATGGCATTTGTGTAAATAAGTGATTGAAAATGGGGTTTTCTGTCTTTTAACAAAAGAGTTGTGTTATTCTAGTCAACTCAGTTTTGAGGGTGTTATTTTAGTAATTACATGAAAGATTAGTGTTATTTTGAGTAATTTTCTCTATATTTAATACAAATTTTATCTAAAAAATCATAATAAAAAAGAATAAGAAATATGACTAACCTTTGAATTACAGAGAATTAGCTCATATCCTACTTACACAATAAAAAAGCGTGAAATATATGAAAAAACATGAAATGTATAATAAAAATGATTTACTATTTGAAAATCGTATTTGTTAAAAAAAATTGAATGCTTAAAAATGTTACATTTATTAACTAAAAAGTCATCCAAGTTTTCCTGAAATTATCATCAAAACAAAACAATTAGATCGTTAGAATAATGAAAACGAATAAAAAAAAAAAATCATTATTCTTCTTACCATTCAAAAAACAAAGAAGAATGAAAAATCATAGAAAAGTTATTTTCAAATCACACAGTACGGCAACTGGCCGGAAAAATTCATTTTGCTCCATCCCAAATAATATGAACACAATCCGATCTGTGCGACCCTGCAAATGCAAGAAATAAACAAAAAGTTACAAAAAATTATCAACAACAAAACATTCATCATTTTACCCAATTAATAGATGATCAATGAGATTTGTACCCGAACATCTCCATTAGAACTTAAAGGTGAACGGTCAGAGATTGAATATGAATTCCTAATACAAAAAAAAAGAAAATATTATTTTATAAACATTATCAAGATGGAAAATGAGAATAAGCATGACGAAGTTAAGAAAATGGTTATGGAAAACATAAAAAAAAAAACAGAAACGAATATGGTCTAATGGTCGAACCCTTGAGGTTTATATAATGAAGGTGTGATACTGTTTTTTGAAACTTGCAGAACAGTATTCACGAATTCAACAATTTATTAATTTATTCACGAACCTTCCTCGAAGCGTAGCGATCTTGAACTCAATCTCCTAAGCTTCCGTATCGAGAAAGTACTTGATCAGCTCGGCCGAAGTATCCGGTCCAACTCTAGACTGACAAAACCCAGAGAAGCAAAATCAGTGAACAGACCATCGGTATAATTACAAAACCCATATCAGTGTATATATAGCCTAACAACAATTACAACAACTTGTTGCAAGTGAAAAGAAGCTCTTCACCTAGGTCATTTATCCATGTCCTCCATGTAAACTAATCTGGAAAACGAAAACCAAAACCAGAACATGGAATCGATTAAACATTGACTTTAAAGCTTGAATTTGAGAGACAAATAGGTAGAAGATCTCTGATTGAAAAAATTAGTTGGGCGAGGGATTTCAATTTCCCGGTGGAGAAAGAGGCGATTCGACACAGCAACCCGACCCAATCGTCTGGATAACTCACTCTTCCCCGTCATGATTCATCCTCTGATTTCTTCTCTCTTCGCAGCGCTGCTGCCTTGACCCTCTCTCCTTCTTCGTCTACTTACTCCAGCAGCGGACCTTTGGATCCGATTAAATAACATCTGCAAAATAAAATTACTTGCAAATCAATGTCAAATCTTAACCACAATTTAAATAAATCATCATCATAATATCACCGTAAAATCGGGACCAAATATTTGAAGTTCATAAGAGATTGAGAAAATATGGTAGTTAATCTCACAATTAACTATCAGCAATTAATTATACGAAATTTTTAATTTTGGAAGCTTTCTAAACAATTATAAGATACTCAAATCTTAGAGATATTTATGAGATATTTTTTTATATTGTATATTTATTGTTAAGATTTATTTTAGAAAATCTATATTAATGTCAAACGAATTAATAAATAGTAAATTTGAATTATTTTGATAAATGCATAATTCTTAAAGTTGATCTTAATAATAATATAATATGAAAATCTTATATTCCTTTCTAATTATTCATTTTAGATTTATATTTTGTATTATATTTTTTTCGTTCATAATATTTTTAAAAAAATAGGATTAAGTTAATAATATTATTATTATATCAATTTATATATAATATAATACATAATTACGTCATATTTAAATCTGATTTGTTTCAAATACTTTAATTTAATTTTTTGTGTTAGGTAGTTTGACTTTTTTTAATAATAATAGTATTTTTTAATATATATTTTGTATATATATTATAATAATATTAATATTTGTGAAAAAAAACAAATCAATTCACGATGGGTTGGAGACTATTTGGTAATAGAAATAGTAGAAAAAAATGAAAAATAAAGAAATAATATTGGATAATTTTGGTTTAAGGAGGTGCTCCACGTAGGATAAATGATTCGTTAATTTCAAAAATAATGTTTGGCTTTATAGAGATATTAGGAAGAAAAAAAAATAATTAATAAAATAGGTAACTGCCGAGAATAATTGTGGTGATGACACCTCAGCAAATCGCCAAACTCTTCCGGTTTAATATACATAGGATTACATGTGGTTAATCGTGATTTTTATAAAGTAAAAAAAAATCATCATAACATGTGAAAATAAAATTAACCGTCGACTACATTATGATTTGTCTGGTTATATCTAAAATGGTGCAATCATTGTCAACAAGCTTTAGTAGCTCAGTTGGCTAGAGCGTGTGGCTGTTAACCACAAGGTCAGAGGTTCGACCCCTCTCTGAAGCGTTTTTTATCATAACTCTCGTCATAAAATTGATAACCAGTGTCAGAGGTTCGAAACCCCTCTGGGGCGTTTTTAAATTTTTTTTCCCCACGGCTACTACTTACGAACATTCTCGACGCAAAGAAAAAAATTCGAACTTTCCAGAAATCTCTCGTCGTCTCTCCCAACCGCTTAGCATTCTCCATTCTTCCCTCTTTTTTAAATTTTCGCCATCATCGCAATCTCCAAAATGCCAAACAATTCGATCCAACAGATTCTCGTAGTAGCTAAGCACAACCCTTCTTCTTTTCCTATTCGATTATGTCTTTGATGGCGGAAGAAGCAAAAGCTAAAGGAAACGCCGCCTTCTCTTCCGGCGATTACGCCACCGCAATTACCCACTTCACGGAAGCGATCAACCTCGCGCCGACCAATCATGTCCTCTACTCGAACCGATCCGCCGCCTACGCTTCTCTCCACCGCTACGCAGAAGCATTATCCGACGCGAAGAAGACCGTGGAGCTTAAACCCGATTGGTCTAAAGGGTACAGCCGTTTAGGCGCGGCGTACATAGGATTGTCTCAGTTCACGGAAGCGACCGATGCGTATAAGAAAGGTTTGGAGCTTGATCCCAACAACGAAACCCTCAAATCGGGATTAGCAGACGCGTCGAGACCACGCGCGTCGCCGTCGGCTTCGAATCCGTTCGTCGAGGCGTTTCAGGGGCCGGAGATGTGGGCGAAATTGATGGCGGATCCGGGGACCATGGCTTATTTGCAGCAGCCTGATTTCGTCAAGACGATGCAGGAGATTCAGAAGAACCCTAATAATCTTAATCTGTATATGAAGGATAAGAGAGTGATGCAGGCGTTAGGGGTTTTGTTGAATGTTAAGTTTGGTGGAGCGAAGGGAGAAGATACGGAGATGCAGGAGGCTGATTCGTCTCCACCGCCGAGAAAAGAGCCGGAGATTGCGAGGAAGCCTGAACCGGAGCAGGAGCCGGAGCCTATGGAGTTGACGGAGGAGGATAAGGAGAAGAAGGAGAGGAAGGAGAAGGCACAGACGGAGAAAGAGCAAGGAAACGCCTCTTACAAGAAGAAGGATTTTGAGAAAGCTATTGAACATTACACTAAGGCGATGGAGCTAGATGATGAAGACATTTCGTATCTCACGAACCGTGCTGCTGTTTATCTTGAGATGGGAAAGGTATTTGCTTTCAACTTCTTTACAAGTAAAACCACAAAACTCATTTACAAGTTTGGTTTTTGTTTTCTTTTGGCTTTGTTCTGTGTTCTTTGCTGGACAATAGGCTTCTGGATTCTGTTTAAGTCTTATGGCTTAAAGCTCGTAACTTTAGAGGAAGAAGGAAATCTAGGGTTCATGAAGTAACTTGTTTGTTTAGTATAGCATAGCTTTTAACTATGTGATGGCCTTGATGGGTTTTGATAATGCTTCTTGATGGAGATTAAAGAGTTTTGGACTTGGGTATTCACTTCTTCTGAAGAAGTAGCTTTTTTATTGTTACTTTGTGTTCGTCAATGTATTGATGTTCATGTCCTCGAGTGATTCGAATTCGTTGGTCTGTGTTCCTGCATGAGTCAATTTTGATCAGAGAGTTGGTTCATCTAAGATCTTACACGCATTTTATGTAATATTTGGCTGCCTTTACTGAAATGTGAATTTCTTTGAATCAAACATCAGTATGAGGAGTGCATTGAAGACTGTGACAAGGCTGTTGAAAGAGGCAGAGAGCTTCGTTCTGACTTCAAGATGATAGCAAAAGCTCTAACTAGAAAAGGATCTGCACTGGTGAAAATGGCGAAATGCTCAAAAGACTTTGAACCTGCGATCGAGACATTTCAGAAAGCTCTTACAGAGCATCGCAATCCAGATACATTGAAGAAACTGAACGATGCTGAGAAAGCCAAGAAAGAGCTGGAGCAACAGGAGTACTTTGATCCTAAGATAGCCGAGGAGGAGCGCGAGAAAGGTATTGACTGATCCTTGGTTTAGACTTACTTGCAACACGATTTGATATAAAGATTTAGCTTTCGACATCCCTCCTTTGATGCAGGTAATGGATTCTTTAAAGAGCAAAAGTATCCAGAGGCAGTGAAGCATTATTCAGAGGCAATCAAAAGAAACCCAAGGGATGTGAGGGTAAGAGCATTTTTATTTCATGTTGAGCTAAGCATAAAGTTTGAGAAAAAGTGGTCTCTTAGGGAGTGTTTTTCCCGGTCTGTAGGCGTACAGCAACAGAGCTGCTTGTTACACAAAGCTAGGAGCATTACCAGAGGGACTGAAAGATGCTGAAAAATGCATCGAGCTAGACTCGAGTTTCACCAAAGGATACAGCAGGAAAGGAGCTATTCAGTTTTTCATGAAAGAATACGATAAAGCCATGGAGACTTATCAAGAAGGGCTGAAATACGATCCTAAGAACCAAGAGTTGCTTGATGGTGTTAGAAGGTTTGCAAACTTTGCTTCTCTTTGTTGTTAAAGCTTGGGACGTTGAGGTTTAGTTAAAGTGTTTGCTATGCTATTGCTATCTTTCAGATGTGTCGAACAGATAAACAAAGCGAACCGCGGTGATTTGACTCCAGAGGAATTGAAGGAGAGACAAGCAAAGGCAATGCAAGATCCAGAAGTCCAGAACATATTGTCGGATCCGGTGATGAGACAGGTAAAAACAGAAGTGAAAATTGTGTCTGGAATTTGATTTTTGTAATTCACAATCTGAGTTTGAGGATTGTGTGATGTCTTTTTAATGAATTTTGCAGGTACTGGTCGATTTTCAAGAGAACCCGAAAGCTGCACAAGAGCATATGAAGAACCCAATGGTGATGAACAAGATACAGAAGTTGGTTAGTGCCGGTATTGTTCAGGTCCGGTAAATTGGCTATGCTAAACCGGAATCAAACTGTAAAATGTGTCACGGATTTTTTAACCGTGTTGTTTTGGTCTTTGGTTAAAAACCGAGATTCTGATTTGGTTTGGGTCATGTTTGATGAGTTATTGTCGAATGAACCAAGTTTTTGTTCTCCTGATTTTATGTTAAATCGAATCTTTCGAAAAGAACCTTCTCGTTGTGAATTTTAAACTTTAAAGCTAAAAGCTGTAAATCTTATCACTCTTATATATCCGTTTATCCTGTGAAGCCTTCACGTGCATTGCACGTTATGGCGACCGGGATGGAATTTGTACGATCTTTTATTTAACCACTTTAGGGCAGCTTTTTTTTCACTAAAGAGTGCAGCATCGTGTGACGAGACATAAACCGGAGTGTTTCGTGGAAAGTATCTCCCGGTTCGAAGTTAGGTAAAAGTAAAATTAGGGAGGTTGAGATGCCTTGATTCAGTTTAGACGACTTATATTTTGATGTTTTTCGGGTTTAATTACGATTTGGTCTTTATGGTCCGGTTGGCTAATCCACCGGTTAACTGCAAATGATGGTTTTTTTTAGATGTGATCCGATCAACCTCCAAAAATTGTTTCATATGACTTGGACGGAAACAAAACCTTGAGTCATTTGGAAAATAAATGTCATCATTAATCAAATCGACAACTAATATCTAGTTAATGAGAACTGATTATGACATTTTTCCTAATAAAATACAACACGACAACACAACTATCCTTACTGGGAGGCATAAGCGTATCGATGTTAACGAGTCATATTTTATTTCATTAAAATGCTTTTTAGGAGACAAGGAAATGAATAGTGCTAAAAAAATCTTAAATAAGGATACATCTAATTGCATGTTTTGTAAATGTGGCAATAAGCTAATTTTTATTCCCATTGTACCTAATTTTTGTCCATGACCACTTTTCAGTCTTCACTGCTCCTTGTGTTATGACTTTCCAAAAAGCTAATAATTTGAAGTTTGTTTAAATTAATTAAAGAGCACATAATGTTTATACACCTGCTCCCAAACTGCCAAAAGTAATGTAGCTTATGTGGAAAGAAGTAATGCATTCTCATCATAGATAAGATTATTCATATTTTATAGATGCTCAACTTTTTGAATGCGTATATTTGTATGTTTATGTGTAAAATAAATAAAAAACTCATTTGGTTTGCAGCAAAAAAATAAAAATAAAATCTCATTTGGTTTTAGAAAACAGTATTGGTTATTCGAGGTGGCTCAAAATGGGAAAAATAATTGTTTGATTAGTCTACAACCCTTGGCGTCTATGTTCATTTGGAAGTATCTTCGGGACCCGATAAAGTTTAAGCTTATCCTAGAATTTAATTTTTGTTGTTTTTTTCCTTTCTGGGTGATTCCAAAAGTAGATTTGAACTACACAATCTAGAACTCCGATTCCAATAATTAACTCAATGGTGAATATAAAGATATTTTGTTGAAGAGGGGTTCGCATGAGCCCATAATCCGTTGGGTGTTACTATATTATAGTCGGAGTTGGTCCAAAAGTTGTGGTTTTCATATACATTCAAACGTTAATGATATTAACTCTATGAAAATATCATATCTAATTAATCAAAAAAATATCATATCTAAATCATAATCAAATAGTTTATAAAATGTCGGATTAAGTTTTATAATGAGTTTGATAGTTCTTTTAGTATAAGATTCTATTGATAAGTATATGAGTACTAAATTTTAAAATAAGGAGAAGAAAGAAATTTTAAATAAAAAACAATAATATGCAAACATAAAAAGTGACAAAAAGACAGTAAAATCAAAAGCGATGATGATTTACAGAGATCAATTACTTATTGCACACCGGCCCGCTGAAATTCTTTTCAATTCTATTGATCGAGGTATTCGAAACCCGCTAGATATCACATGCTGTGATAAAGAGATGCCCTTGTTATGTGGTTCTGGGACTCCAACCGGTAAATTTTTGTTCTTTTGCTTCCGGGGTATATCAAACCTGGTGATCGTTGTTGTTTTAGATACTTTTTTATATTATTTTGTTTTGTAACCGATAACTTTGTTGAAATAAGATCAGAAATTTTAGAAAAAAAATTAGAGATCAATTATACCCAAAAAAAGGAAATACTACGAAGAGACTAAAAAAGTTCAATTTTTAAAAATGGTCCTAAGCAACGGTTTAGGCGGCTTGTGCCACCGGCCACAGACGGAGCCTCGTTATGGAATTAAAAAAATTATATTACATAGAGAATGAAATGTTTTAGCAATTGGTCCTAAGCAACGGTTTAAGCGGGTTGTGCCACCGGCCACAGACGAAGCCTCGTTATGGAATTAAAAAAAATATATTACATAGAGAATGAAATGTTTTAGCAATTGGTATTTTAGATATCGCAATATTTTCTGTTAAAAGTAAAATAAAAACGAGTCTTAGCTCTTAAAGTCTTAATTTACTTATATGGAAATGTAGGAGTACAACCAAATTTTGTGGCCAACTTGTTTTTCAATGAACTCAATAAACATCATCGGTATCTCTAGTCTAAACCATGACAAAACATAAACATCACAAGACTACACATAGATACAAACTATCAGACAAAAAAAAAAAAAAAAATACAAACTATCATAAAGAAAGAAAAACAAAAACAGAAGAAAGAAGAAAGAAAATAAAGATATGACAAAATTCTAATTAAGGACCGAATAGTCCTTTAATTTATTAGTCGAAACTATGATTTATGCCGAGCGGCGAACCGGTTTACAAGAGCCAAGGCATTACTAGTAACTCGAGCCACATGAACCACTCTTCTTCTAATCGCCGATTTCACCACACCGTCCATAGCCTTTCCATCGAACCCATCAAGACACGTTGTCTCATCCGTCAAAGCAGCACTAACCCAAGTCTCAACGTTACTTAGCCGCCACAAGAACTCGTCTCGACCACGACCGGACCGACCCACTTGTTTCATCTCCCTCATCGACTGAGCCAACATCGCTAAACCGTCTCCAAGATTCTCAACACAATCTTTCACGGCTAAGTACTCTCTCCGTTTGATTCTTCTTGCCTTAGTCAGCTTCGCTACGTAGACCTTCGTGGACCGAACTCGGACTAGAGTAACGGCTAAAGCGGTTTGAGCTAGCCGGTTTTCATTGCGGCGGATTTTGCTAGCGAAAGCCGCGAGGCATTTGACGCAGAGAGTTGGGTAACGCGTGGTACGGCATGAAGATACAATGAAGTTGATGATTTTGCTAGGGTTTGGTGATGATGAAGGTTTGGCTATGGTGGATTGGGAGAGTAGTGGAAGAAAAAGTAGAAGGCAACAGCAAAGATGGGTTAGCTTTGGTTCCATTGGTGTAGGTGGGGCTATTCGTTCTATTAGTGGTGTGTTTCAGCTAAAAGGCATATGCGTGTGGTCTTATTTATAGGTGAGCTTCATTTATTAGATTTTTCTATAGATAATTATATATTGTTTACAAAAGGTCCAAGATCTAAAGACATATCTTTTGTTGAATTTTTTTTTTTTTTAAGGGTAGGATACGGTTTTAATACACAACGCTGGCAGAACAAAATATATCCCCGAAAATAAAGCCGGCCGAAAACAAATTTTCCCCGGAAATAAAGCCCTATGAAAGGAAAGCAAAAATACTAAAAGTTTGCTAGAACCGGTAATGAAACAAGGATACTAAACCAAACATCTGAACCGAAACTCACCTACGACATTTTCCAGAGAACACGAAATCACCGGAGCTGAACCAAAAGATATAAGAATCAGGAAGAACCAAAACCGAAGTTTGTCCTAAACTGATCTCCAAGCACAACAGCACCGACAGAAACGAACGCATGACTGAAACGGGAACAGAGCCAAAAACTACTCCAAACACGGCTACTCAAATAGAATGAAGCACTCGAGAAGATAAAGGCACAAAGCAACGAAACCTTGAAACTCCAATTGGGGATACGTCAAAAAGGATCACCAACTCTTACACACGGACACACGCAAACCAGCCTCAGCCATCTACAAACAAAAGACCAGTCACCGCTGTTGGAGGTGAGTTTAGCATTCCCCGGTTTAACCCGGTTTGAATTAAGATCATCCCAACTACCTACTTCTCAAGCCTATAAAGGCCCGAGCTCGTCACCAGTGTCGCCGACCTCCGAAATTTGCGGAATATTTCCCGAACTCGGAGGGATTTTAGGAAAACTTCATTTTCCCAATGGAACTAGGAAAATGAAGTTATTTTTTTCTTGGAAGTAGGAAAAGAAAATCATCATGTTTTTAGCTAGTTTAGAACCTTATAAATATGAGAGCTCCTCATTCATAATATTCATCCCATAACTCATTCACGAGACCTAAGAGACTAAGAGCTCCAACTTCATATCTTTGATTCTTCTAGTTCTCTTTTACCGATTAAAGTCTCTCGACTTAATCCGTTTTGTACTTTGCCGAGTTTGATATAATAAAACGAGATTCGATCCATTGAGTTTACTATTTAACCCCTAGTGTGATCTCCGGGATCAACAATTGGCGCTAGAAGGAGGGGTCGAACCTCTGACCTTGTGGTTAACAAAACGTTCGGATCTCGTAGAGAAAACTCGGCAATGGCAGGATCACCAACCAGCTCGGTGCACGGTGATGATAACAACAACACTGCTAATGCCGCAACGGCTCAACTCGACCCACTCGCTCTCTTGCAGGCTATGGCTAAGAAACTCGGGGAACTGACCAAAAGAAACAACGAACAATTCAACGCGCTGGTCGCAGCCCAAACCGAACTCCGAGATCAACTCAGCAAATTCCGACAAAACCAAACAACTCCCCAACCTCCGACCTTAGGATTCATTGGCAATCGCGGGACACACCTCATTGATAAGGCGTCTCTGGATAAAGAGATCAAAAGCTTCAAAGCCCAACTCTGGGATATGAACTCCAAGTTCCACCAGGCCACTAGCTCAGCACCCAAGATCGACCGCGTGATTCAAGAGACTCAGAAAACTCCATTCACGTCACAGGTCCTCAACACACCAGTCCGGCGTCTGGAGACGATCAAGATCACACCATACGAAGGCAACTCCGACCCTTGCCACTTCATGAATTCGTTCGGAATTATGATGAACCGTTCCCAATTACAATCCGAGGAGGAAAAATATGCCACAAAGTGCCAACTCTTCGTGGAGAATCTCGGCGGAACCGCGCTTGATTGGTTCTCACAACTCGAAGCAAACTCGGTCGACAATTACACCGAACTCACGACCAAATTCCTCAAACGCTTCACGATGTTCATCAAGAAGAAGACAAAGAACGCCAAACTTTGGGCCCTCGAACAAAGACATAACGAACCTTTGAGAGACTTCATGGATCGATTTAAGTTGGTGATGATCCACTGTACCATTGATGACGATATCGCAATCGAAGCTCTTTACAAAGCGACCTGGTACAAATCGGACTTTCACAAGGAGATCCAGCGTAACCGACATCTTACCTTGGAAGACGCATTGCACAAGTCACACACGTACATCCTCAAGGAGGAGGAAGAGGCTGCCAAAGATGAATAATATGCCTTCAAGCACTATTACTAGTTCGCCATCCGATAAAAAAAAAAAAAATTCAACTCCTATAAACCAAACTATCGTAGTTCGCCAAACTCTTCAGTTCCCATAAAAGTCTGAAACGACTTAGTAATAAAAGCCAAACTATCGCAGTTCGCCAAACTCTTCAGTTCGTATGACATTCAGAAATGACTAAGTAAATTATATGCCGAACTATCGCAGTTCGCCGAACTCAAACAGTTCGTACTCTCATAAGCCGAACTCCTTAGTTCGCACTTAAAACCAACGCGGTTTCACACATCGATATCCTGGCCAGATGATCGATATCACTCCTGAGGGATGCAAAACGTTTAAAAGCCGAGATCCGTCTCGCACAAGCCGAGAATAAGACCCGCACTGAAAATCGTTCTCATACCATTCAAGCCAAATAAGTTGAATTACCTCGCACACTCGGATTCGA
Organism: Eutrema heterophyllum; assembly: GCA_002933915.1. Lineage (NCBI taxonomy): Eukaryota > Viridiplantae > Streptophyta > Magnoliopsida > Brassicales > Brassicaceae > Eutrema > Eutrema heterophyllum. The sequence continues at coordinate 190,462 of PKMM01011718.1, read as the reverse complement.
TCTGGGGACCCGGAGTATCTTGAGATGAGCAAACCTTCGCAGTCTCATGCTAAGCTCTCGGGGTGAAGCCGAACGACACATTCTCGCAAATTAAGCCGATTTCTCAACAATCGCAAATTTTATAAGCCGATTTCTCAACAATCGCACATCTGTAAGCCGATACTTGATATATCATGGTTTTTACCCCTTTTATGCCATGGTATAAGTCCGTTTTATAGAGTCTTTCTACTATTTTGTAGTGTTTTAGAGTCTTTTACAGGTTTTAGTACGTTTAGAGCATAATTGGAGATATTGGAGCTTTCTGGAGCATTTTGGAGCAAAACAGAGATCATGTAGCTGAGAAGTCGATTTGAAGCCTGAGTGTTGATCGATACTACCTTAGTATCGGTCGATACTCACTGCAGCAAGACACGAGTCGCGACTTTAAATGAAGAGTTGAAGAACTTCCCACCGATGGATTGAGCTCAAATTTTGATACAAGACAAATCAATGGATTAGCTTTCATTTGGAAGTGGTTTGAGGCCATTCCAACGGTGCGATCAAAAGTTATGCCAGTTTTCGTGAAGACAGTCCAGTCTGGCGAGCAGAAGAAGCAGTGACCAGTGTCGATCGATACTGACTAGTATCGGTCGATACTCACTGCAGGAAAACAGGAAACGCGGCATTTTACAAGTATGGAGAATTTGCAACTTGGTCCAGAAGACTTTATTATTTACAATTTAGCCCAAAACGTGTTTTAGCATTATAATTAGGTTTTTCAGCCACTTTTGTTGGCTAAGCTTTATTTTACTTTTGTTCTGATTGAGAGAGATTGTTTTAGGGTTTTTGGAGAGACAACTCTGAACTTCTGTTTCTTATTGATTTTTTTTATGATCTATTCAATCATGTTGCTTGTTTCAATCTCCATGTCTGAGTAGATCCATTGTTAGGTTCAGGGTTCTCATAAGGGTTTTCTCTGAATGTTAGGTTAATTGAATAATTAGGATTCACCATCTGAATTAGTTCTTCGTCTTAGGTTGTTCTCATAGCTAATTCTAGGTTGAAGAATCTAGAACTTAGATCTTAGGATAATTGATTAGGCACGAGAGTGCGATTAATTACCTGATAGAACCTAGGGTGAGCAATAATTATTCGCAAAGAGATTTGGTTTAGTTGTTTTATGAACATATCAAACTTGAACTAAAAGCTGGTTTAGACTTTAGGATTCGCAAAGAGATTTGGAATTTTAGGATTTAGATTTAGATAGTTTTCGCAACGAGAGTTGGTTAGCTATACTTTAGTGATTTGAGTTCAAGAACCGCGTTAAATCTGAATCCTGTTAGTTAGTTTATCTACATTCATTGAATTCCTGAGAAATACCCTGAGCCTATCTTCCTCCCAATTGATTTACAACTCATTTAATTTACGCATTGGTTTCAATTACATCTTTTGGTTTAGCTTAATTCGAATCTACATAATCTATTGCGTGAATTCTGGAGTTCTTGTGTTCGACCCCTACATATATTACAACGACTGCTTTAGTACTTGTAGGGTATTAATTTGAACATATCAAATTTGGCGCCGTTGCTGGGGACTCAATTTCGCCATTAGATTTTAGCTAAGAATTTCGACTAAGCTCGTCGGTATCGATCGATACTACCCAGTGTCGGTCGATACTCGTCGATTTTTTTTTTTTTTTTTAATTTTTTTAATTTTTATTTTTGTTACTTACGTGCTTTGACTTTTGTGTTTCAGGTGTATGCCAAATCGCGAAACCAGAAGAAACAAGAGCACTCAGCTAGTTAATCTTTCTCTCGAGGAACTAGCACTTTTGGAACGCACAAACATGAGAACAAAGAGGCCATCAGAGATGAACAATCCAATAATTTTGGTTCGTGATGATGCTGGAGCTTTGAGAGACCAAGAGGGTCAATTGTGCAATGAGAGGGGGCAACGACTTGATGGAGATGGAAACATCATTGTCCCTCCAGCTGTTGTGAATGTTAAGAATAATGTGGTTGATCGTGGTAGGACAATTGGAGAGTACAACATGCCTGATCAGTTCTATGCCAATCGATCAGCGATTCGCCCACCTGCTTTCTAGAGGAATGACTTTGAGCTGAAACATGCATACTTCACTCTTGTGGGTCAGCACCCTTTTCATGGTTTTCCTCATGAGCACCTCATGGATCATATTGAGAGGTTTGAGGACTTGGTCACTAGTATCAAATACAATGGAGTGTCCAACGATTACCTTCTCTGTAAGCTTTTCCCATACTCTCTTGGTGGGGATGCAGCTTACTGGCTTAAGCAGTTACCTACTGGATCGCTGACTACTTGGGAGGAGACTAAGAACGCGTTCATGAACAACTTTTATGATGATGCGAGATCCGAAGAGCTTAGAAACAAGATCTCCCAGTTTTCTCAGGGAACGACTGAAGCGTTTAAGGCTGCCTGGATCAGATTCAGGTCATATCAGAGAGATTGTCCACATCACGGGTTCACTAAGGTTCAGTTGCTGGGTATCTTCTTCAGAGGGATTGATTGGAGGTATCAGATGGCTTTGGATGCTGCGAGTAATGGGAATTTCAACACCAAGTATCCTGACGATGCTTATGTGCTTATTGAGAACTTGGCGTCTAGCAATAACACCAAGAATGCAAACTTTGAGCGGAAGAAGCATGCTGGGAATTTGGATGGATCGCAGATTGCTGAGGTTCAAGCCAAGTTGGATTCAGTGCACAATCTTCTGATTGGTAAGACGAAAGTTGTTCACTTTGCTGATGAGGATGAAGTGAAAGGTGTTAACTACATTGGTGGCGCTGGATTTCAAAGTCAAAGATATCAATACCCACCTCACCCACCCAAAACTCCAGAGAGCAAGGTTGAGTCTATGTTTGAGCAGCTTCTTCAAGGGCATGATAAGATGACAGTGAGCTTTAATGGGAAGTTGAATGCTTTGTACACAGATCTGAATGGAAAAATCGAGGCTCTCAGTACTAGCCACAGGATGCTGGAAACTCAGGTAGCTTAGGTTTCAGCAGCTGTCAAGGGAAAGATGGTTCATGCACAGAATGAACACGTAAATGCAATCACCTTAAGAAGTGATGAAGATATCGATCCAGGGGTGAAAACTGGCCTAACTGCAACGAATCTCGTCGATCTTGCTGAAGATGACGACGATGAGGCTCCGAAATCACCTCAGTATCGATCGATACCACCCAGCATCGGTCGATACCCGTCCAAGGATCTGCCAAAGACGTTTCGACACAACAAGTATCGACTGACACCACCCAGTGTCGATCGACACCAGTGCAGATACTCTCAAGGGACATCTCAGAACCTCCAGTGTCGACCGACACCACACCTGTATCGATCGACACCACATCTGAAGAGACGATAGAGAAGCCTTGTATCGATCGATACCATTCTAGTATCGATCGACACCCCTCGCAGACTGAGCCAGAAACTGTGAAAATACCCAAGATTGTCGAGGAAAGGGTTTACAAGCCTAAAGTGCCATATCCTATACCACCTAGACATCTCATGAACCCCATTTCTGCGGAGAAGGTGCTCGCTTTTGAGAAGATGGTCAGGAGGATCCCCCACACTATATCTTTTGAGGAAGCTTTTGAGAACCGTCCTATGGCGTGTTACTTCCAAAATTGCAGAGAAACTGAGGAAGAGATCAAGGCACTCTTTATCAAAGCCAGAAGTACACCACCTCCGATGAAACAGCTGATTAAGAGGGAAGACCCATGAAAATTTTCTCTATCTCTGGAATTAAATTCACAGAGTCTATCGTTGACTCGGGGGCTTGCGTCAATGTCATGTCAAGGGCAATTGCAGAGAGAGTGGGAGCTGATATTCGTCCGCCCAAGACATCCCTCACCTATCCAAACTATATCACCTCACTTCCATACGGTACAATCCCTGATTTGATGGTTGAAGTAGGAGATTGTCTGGTTCCTACTAATTTTCAGGTTGTGGAGATGAGTGCAACATCTAGTACACAGCTGATTCTTGGACGACCGTTCATGGCTACGGTTGGTGCCATTATGGACACACCCAACAAGAGAGTCTCATTCTCATACATTGACAAGGAGGTGTACTACAAAGCCATTCCTTCTGGAAGAACTCCCACACGTGTCTCTTGCATCGGTGTTGTCACAGGAGAGACGTTGGTAGTTGATCATTTGGAAGAGCCTCCTGACGAACCTAATACCATAGACGTTCTAGATAGTCCTTCTGTCATCACCAAGAAAGACGTCAAAACAGCTAAGGCAAAGAAGAAGGTAAAGAGGAAAGGAGTAAAAGGTGCTCCCTCTATGACTTTAATCCCTCAGAAGTGTAATGGGGACTCGATTGAGTACAAGGTGAAGTGCTAAGGAACCTCAAAACCATTCTCCAAGGCTAGAGTCATTCTTACTCCGGAGCTGAAAGAGAAAGGAAAGGAAGTTATAGAGAGCATGTTGAGTAACACTCTGCGCTGCAAGTGTCTAGCTGTGGAACTTGCATGGGAGTAAGCTCTCAACCTCGCCCTGACTGATCACCTGAGCCAAAGTCAAGCTAATGACTAAAAACAAGCGCTTGGTGGGAGGCAACCCACTGGTAAGTCTATATATAAGTCTTTTGTTTTTGTTTTTATTTTTGGTTATGTGTCTTGTGTTTCACGTGAAGTAGATTCAGAAGAGAAGCATCGATCGACACCACCCGGTATCGATCGACACTATCCACGCGACGAAGGAGCAGAAACTTGCTACGAGTATCGATCGATACCATTGCTGTATCGGTCGACACTCATCACCATCTCGGGTAACTTCTTCGATTTTCACCCATCCACTCAACTCTTTTGTTTTTTTTACCAACTCTAGGCTAGATAACACTGGGGACAGTGTTGTTTAAGTCTGGGGGAGGTAGTTGCTGACAACGTGTTTGTTTTTCTTAGAGTCAATCGTTTTTGTGTCAAAATTTGTTTTATTGAGTCAAAACCTGTTGGAGATTATGATCTTGTTCTTGAATCTATTGTTTTGACTTTGCTTCTAAGTGACCATTGTTACAGAATCAGTTACAGATCGACTAATGAAAAATCCAAAAGCTGATCAGTTAACTAGAAGACACACATGTTTCCAGCAGAGTTCTTTTAAAGTCTGAGCCAAATTTCTGCACTTCATCGATGTGGTTAGTATTCATAGAGCTTGATTCCTCATTCATATCTGACAAAGGAACCCATATGTTTAAAAGTGACAGTATCTCTCTCCCCTGTTATAAGTTAATAAAAAAAAAAAAAAAAAAAAAAAAAGTGCATGAAAAGATGAGATGATTTTCTCCTAAGTAGAGGATTATGAATGTTTCCAGCGATCTCATTATTCTACTTGGTGAGGGATGATCACACAGAGGATTGGAAGCGAGGTTAGGATTTTCCTATGATGCCACTATTCGCCTACACCCTTTGATACATTGAGAGGGAAGAACCGGAGATTCGGTGGCAAACACCATCAATACTCGCATCTCATACTTTGATGTGTATATGCGAATCTAAAAACAAAAAAAAAAAGAGAAAAAAAAAAAAAAAAAAAA
>PKMM01011718.1:109341-184898 GCA_002933915.1 Eutrema heterophyllum | reverse complement strand
ATGGGTCGGTACAAATCTTCCTGATCCTTCATGCCGAGCAGATCTGGGTCGGTGTTGAGAAGTGCTTCTGATCGGTATAAGTCTCTGGAGCAATACCGACCCATGGTACCGACCCAATGCCGGTCGGTATTGTTCGACATCTTCGCGGCTAGTCGGGCATGGCTTCAGTAAAAAGGCCATATCTTCCAAACCACTGGTCCGAATGACTTGATTCAAAATCCGGTAGAAAGATAACTCATCCCTCTAGAACTTTCATGAACACCTCCGAAGCTAAATCATATCAGAGAGCCTTTGCTCGGCAGGTTCTTTTGGACGGTTCGGATGACCCCTTCCTTCTCTTATGCTCCATAACTCCAAATTTCTCCAAAATGACTCCAAGCACCTATAAAACACTCCAAATGATGCAAGACTCACTAGGACTTAATGAAACCTAGCTAGACTCTAATTTAGACCAAAACACTAAGGAAAACAATGATTATGCATGCATGTGACTCAAAACGTTAAGTAGAATGCATGCTAAAACGAGTAAAATATGAGAATATCAATATCTGACAAAGGAACCCATGTGTTTAAAAGTGAAAGTATCTCTCTCCCCTATTATAAGTTAATAAATAAGTGCATGAAAAGATGAGATGATTTTCTCCTAAGTAGAGGATTATGAATGTTTCCAGCGATCTCATTATTCTACTTGGTGAGGGATGATCACACAGAGGATTGGAAGCGAGGTTAGGATTTTCCTATGATGCCACTATTCGCCTACACCCTTTGATACATTGAGAGGGAAGAACCGGAGATTCGGTGGCAAACACCATCAATACTCGCATCTCATACTTTGATGTGTATATGCGAATCTAAAAACAAAAAAAAAAAGAGAAAAAANAAAAAAAAAAAAAAAAAAAAAAAAAAAAAAAAAAAAAAAAAAAAGAGAACAAAATAAGGAATAAGTCTGGGGGAGAGAAAGTGATACAAAAAGTGTGAAATTGGGTGGTTCCTTGTCATGATATTGTATGGGAAAGAATCTAGAAGGTTTTTGGTATTAATCACAGCGATGAAAATGGCGATGATGGGTTTAATTGAATGATGCTGCGAGATAATGTGTGTAGTTTGGGGAAGCTGCGAATGCCTAAAGAGAAGTACATGGTGGTTAGTTTTGGAACTGGTTAGGTGACATTTGGGTGCTTGGGAGAAGGGTCATTGCAATGTTTCAAGAACATGTGAGTCTCCGTGTTTTCAAACCTCTTTCTCTGGTTTAGTCCTCTATTTGCTTGAGGGCAAGCAAAGGCTAAGTCTGGGAGAGTTGATATATCATGGTTTTTACCCCTTTTATGCCATGATATAAGTCCGTTTTATAGAGTTTTTCTACTACTTTGTAGTGTTTTAGAGTCTTTTACAGGTTTTAGTACGTTTGGAGCATAATTGGAGATATTAGAGCTTTCTGGAGCATTTTGGAGCAAAACAGAGATCATGTAGCTGAGAAGTCGATTTGAAGCCTGAGTGTCGATCGATACTACCTTAGTATCGGTCGATACTCACTGCAGCAAGACACGAGTCGTGACTTTAAATGAAGAGTTGAAGAACTTCCCACCGATGGATTGAGCTCAAATGTTGATACAAGACATATCAATGGATTAGCTTTCATTTGGAAGTGGTTTGAGACCATTCCAACGGTGCGATCAAAAGTTATGCCAGTTTTTGTGAAGACAGTCCAGTCTGGCGAGCAGAAGAAGCAGTGACCAGTGTCGATCGATACTGACTAGTATCGGTCGATACTCACTGCAGGAAAACAGGAAACGCGGCTTTTTACAAGTCTGGAGAATTTGCAACTTGGTCCAGAAGACTCTATTATTTACAATTTAGCCCAAAACGTGTTTTAGCCTTATAATTATGTTTTTCAGCCACTTTTGTTGGCTAAGCTTTATTTTACTTTTGTTCTGATTGAGAGAGATTGTTTTAGGGTTTTTGGAGAGACAACCATGAACTCCTGTTTCTTATTGATTTCTTTGATGATCTATTCAATCATGTTGCTTGTTTCAATCTCCATGTCTGAGTAGATTCATTGTTAGGTTCAGAGTTCTCATAAGAGTTTTCTCTGAATGTTAGGTTAATTGAATAATTAAGATTCACCATCTGAATTAGTTCTTCGTCTTAGGTTGTTCTCATAGCTAATTCTAGGTTGACGAATCTATAACTTAGATCTTAGGATAATTGATTAGGCACGAGAGTACGATTAATTACCTGATAGAACCTAGGGTGAGCAAAATAACTATTCGCAAAGAGATTTGGAATTTTAGGATTTAGACTTAGATAGTTTTCTCAACGAGAGTTGGTTAGCTATACTTTAGTGATTTGAGTTCAAGAACCGCGCTAAATCTGAATCTTGTTAGTTAGTTTATCTACATTCATTGAATTCCTGAGAAATATCCTGAGCCTATCTTCCTCCCAATTGATTTACAACTCATTTAATTTACGCATTGCTTTCAATTACATCTTTTGGTTTAACTTATTTCGAATCTACATAATCTATTGCGTGAATTCTGGAGTTCTTGTGTTCGACCCCTACATATATTAAAACGACTGCTTTAGTACTTGTAGGGTATTAATTTGAGCATATCAATCCTCAGCGATCGCCGATCTCGAATTGATCGAAAACAGAGTTCATCTAACGTACCCTGGCTAAGATCGTATTATGTACGACACCAATTTGGTACGTGGTGGACTCGAGAGGATTGTATCATTTTACGACCTTATGAGGATTAACAAACCATCTCGCTTCCACAAAACCTCAGGCCAAACTCCTCAGTTCGCGCCAAAGCCGAACTCAAAATTCGCACTACAGTCGAAATCGACTAAATAATATAAGCCAAACTTTTCAGTTCGCACTACGTTCGAATCGACTAAGTAATATAAGCCGAACTTTTCAGTTCGCACTACAATCGAACTCGACGTTCAATAAGCCGAACTTTCATCGTTCGCAAACAGATTAAGCCGAGCTAATAACCTCGCATAAGCTGCTGAACTCTACCGAGGATAAGAGAATCGAAGCATCAAGTTTCAACGACCAAGTCAGGATTCAGATCTCAATTCCAACAGAGCTAAAGAATTCTCTATGAACTTCGCCGAACTCAAAGAACTCCTTCGCCGAACTAGGGGGGGACTTATTGTTGGAGGAGAGTTTAGCACTCCCGGGTTTAACCCAGTTTGAATTAAGATCAGCCCAACTACCGACTTCTCAAGCCCATCAAGGCCCGAGCTCGTCACCAGTGGCGCCGGCCTCCGAGATTTGCTGAATATTTCTCGATCTCTGAGGGATTTTAGAAAATCTTCCTTTTCCCAATGGAACTAGGAAAATGAAGTTATTTTTTTCCTGATGGAACTTGAAAAAAGAAATCATCATGTTCTTAGCTAGCTTAAGAGACTAATAGCTCCAACTTCATAGTTTTTATTCTTCTAGTTCTCTTTTACTGATTAAAGTCTCTCGACTTAATCCGTTTTGTACTTTGCCGAGTTTGATCTAATAAAACGAGATTCGATCCATTGAGTTTACTGTTTAACCCCTTGTGTGATCTCCGGGATCAACAACCGCCATGCAAGAGAAGAACTGAAGAACGAAAACACTGCATCGTCTTGAATCCTAACCTCATACCCCAAAAAGCCTCAGAAAAAGCCTAGTAGATGCCTCCACAGCAGAATACCATCGAAAAGACGAACCCCAAAAACCAAAACCTAGTCACACTCTAAACAACAACAACTTGAGAAGACAAATCAAAGCAGACGCACCAAACTTCAACAACACTAACCAAACAAAGAAAAAGCGGAGATAAAAGTTATAAAAATGGCACACTAGAGGAGGCCAAAACCACAACAATCAACCACCGGTCAAAATCTGAAAAAGCCAAATCCTAGCAAACGACAAATAGGAGAAAGCAGAGGGGAGAACCATAAGCACCCGAAGAGAGACGACCAGAAGGATCAAACCCTAGCCGAACATGAACGACGAAGCTAAACAAATCTAGATCTAGAATTAAGTCCGCGATTACGGGCAAGACGTACCGTCGTCACACAGGACCGGCGCTTCACCTTCAACAAAACCACAACTCCTCACCATATCTGAAAGCTCCGAACAAAGCTTCTCCAAATTCATCTTCCTTCCAACTGATAACAACCAAAGTAATAAACCAAAGAGAAAAAGGATAAACCAGAGATTAGAACCGGCGCCGTCACTAAAGGAGTTGCTGCGCGCCGGTCATATGAGAAAACAAGAAGGAAGCGCAGTGATGAGAGAAGGCGGAGGTTGTTGAAGATCTATTAGAGGTAATTTTGAAAAAATACTCTAAAAGGATATTTTATTTTGAAAACTATATATTTTTTGATTTTTGAAAAACTACACTTAAAAATTATTAAAACTAAGTGAGTACCCGCGCATACGCGCGGGTTTTTCTTCTGTTAGAGTTTTATGAAAAATGATTTCATATTACTTTATATTTTTGTTTGATATTTTGGTATAACATCTTATATAAACAGGAATCGAAAGTACTTCCAATTTTAGCTTCTAGTTGCTAGGTCAAAGACTAATTTGAAATAATTTATTTCCAAATCTTACCACCACGATAGTGAAGTTCAAGTTTGTACGATGCATAAGCAATTTTAATTCTAATTATGATGCTTCTTCCTTTACTTCTAATTTCTTAATATGGGAGACATATATTAATATCAAATGTAACAATAAAAAAACTTGGGTAAATGACCTATTTCCCCTCCGAAAAGTATTACATAGTAACAGATCCACACGAAATTTCGATTTCGGCCTAGATCCTCGTGATTTGAAAGTTCAAAATTTATATCCTCACACATTAGAAGTTATTTATCTACCAAATGGAAGTTCGAAACTAAATTACACACAAACCACAATTAATTTTGGTTTACTGATTACCAATTCAATTTTGACCACATAAACATGAAACTAAAACCAAAATCAAACCGATTACAACCCGATTATAGCCGATTAACCTAAATACTCCCCACCCATCCGAATACCCGATTGCAACCCCCAACCTAATTTTTTTTAATCATCATCTTCATCTCTCTCCTCTCCTCTCCTCTCGTCTTCCTTCTCTTTCTCTCTGTGCACTTTCGAAATCCTAGCAAATCCAATTTCATTTTCTTTGTTCCAATGAATTTTTTTTTATCTCAATCTTATCTCTTTCTCATTTTTAAAACCTAAAAGAATTAAAAGTGGAAATGGCGTTTGAATTGTCAAAATACTTCAGATGCCCGATTTCCCTCGAGATTATGTCTGACCCATTTATCATCCAATCATGTCATACTTTCGACCGGGTCTCTATCCAACGGTGGATTGATTCCGGCAATCAGACTTGTCCAATCACCAAGCCAAGCTCTCCTTGTCGGAAACCCCTTCTCTGATTCCCAATCACCCCTTACAGAGCTTAATGTCAAACTTTGCCCATGTGAGCATTAAGGAATCACGTCCTCGGACTCATCAAGAACACTCTCAGCCTCAATCTCAATCCTTAATCTCCACTCTCGTTTCCCACTTGTCGTCTTATGAGTCAAGGCTCGAGTCACTGACCCGCCTCGTTCGTCTCACGAAGCGAGGCTCGTTAATACGGAGAAAAATCACTGAGTCATGCGCGGTTCGTGTGAATTTGGATTGTATTGACTCGGGTAATCAGGTTTTACTGTAAAAGTCTCTCTATTTACTTATGAATCTCAGTCTTGAAGATGATAACAAAGTGGGTTTAGTCTCATGTTTTGATTCGATTTTGTAGCTGTTCTTTGTTCCATGAAATATACATATGAATTAGCAGAGGATTGAAGCCACATCTGGGAAAGAGATTTATAAAAAAATTAATAAAGCCAACGTTGTTTTCATCGTCTGAGAAGATGAAGAGATGCGACTTAAAAAAAATTGACCAATAAAAGGGGGCAAGTGTCGAAGCTGGAGAACCCATTCTCTAGATTATCTTAATTAAGAATATTAATATTTAAATTATAAAATTTAATAAAAATAGAAATAAATGTATAAAAAGGAATTATTTGCTTTAAAATGAATTCAACAATAATCGATCAAATAATTATTAAATTGTTGTTTATGAAGTGTATTTTTCAAATTTAAAATCATAAAGAAACTTTTTTCTCAATTATCCCCGTTAAACCCCGTTAAAGGAAATCATTGGTTTTAGATTTAGATTTTATCATTTGAAAGAAATATGTTTTGGTTTCAGTTTTTTTTTTTGTCGTCTACGTTATATACATATACATCCCAACTTTAAACTCGGAATATGACATATTGGTAACACTAGTACAAAACCACTATGCTATGATTCTATATTCTCCAATCTATTCTTCAACTTTGGGAAGATATATATTATCATTTTCGGTTTACCTATGTTTGGTGTATTCGGTTTATCTGTGTTTCTCTTGCATGTTCTTCTTCTTTTGGATTAGTGTTTCTTTTTTAGGGTTTTGTTTTCGGGAAATTTCTGTTTTTCGCCGACTTTTGTTTCCGGAATATTAACTTCATCCGCTGAATTTGTATTTCACAAATGTATCTTTCACGTATCTTTCAGGTATCCTTCCAAAGTAATAGTAAAAGTTTGTAGACGAAAAAAAGAAGATATTATCATTTTTGGTATAGATGGTGGTCACATGTCTTCTTTTAGGTCCTTTAATAGCTTTTGCATGTTTTTACCATCTTTTCATAATATATAAGTATTAATTTATTTGAATATCAGCTTTATTGTTTCAGACAAGAAATCTGATGCTGTTTCCCAGATCCACTTTTACAAATAAACAGTTCCATAGTTCCGTTAATATGTGATTTAATGTCAAACTTGTCCAAGTTTACGAATTGTTAGATACTTTGATTTTCATTCCAGTTGTTGGATATTAAAGGGAAAACGATATATTTCTCTTTCGGAACAATGATATAACATCAATTTCCCACAAAATTTGGCTCTCGTACCAGATTCCTATGATTTGAAAGTTTAAGACTTATTTTCTCACCGTCTGAAAATTCGAAATCAATTTTCCCACGGGTTGAAAGTTCGAAATCAATTTCCCCACTTTCAACTTCGAAACCAATTTCCCCACAAACCACGATTAGTGTCGGTTTACTGTATATCAATCCTTAGTTAACCAAGATAACACGAAAAAACCAACACTAAACCAATTACAACCCGATTTAAAAGAATTAACCCAATTGGAAACCGACTCGTAAACTCGCCCCAATCTTCTTCTTCTTCACCCGCTAACACAGATAATACAACCGTATTTTGATACATCCATTTCAAATTCGTTTCTGGAAAACCACCTTTATCATCATCATTAAGCTGATCCTTAAATTTTATGGAGAAGAATTCAAAAATCATGAAGAACATAGAAGAAACAAAATAGGTTTGAATCTGAAATTGAAAAAAAAAATTAAAGGTTTCACTCGATTCTCAATCACGTGATTTTGCAACTTTCTCTTCTCTTTTCTCTCTCTCTCTCTGTCGTGTCTCTCGTTGATCTGAAAAAACTTGTGACGCTTGTCCATGGCGGTGGATGTGGCATCCGTGCTTGAGTTTCTCCGGAGGAACGGCTTAACGGAGGCGGAATCTACTCTGAGAGACGATATCAACGAGAAAAACCAACTCGCTTCTTTCGATTTCGAGAAGAATTTGTTCCCGATTCCGCCGCCGATCAGAACCACCGCGGGTACTCGTCCTCCTTCTGATACCGCCAATAAAGATTCCGGCGATAATGCGTCCAAGTCTTCTTCCGACGACGAGTTTGTCAGCTTGGGCTCTTCTACTTCCTCTTCCGGTAACATTAGATTGAATTGGCTAAACGTTGAAATCTTTATTCGATGTGTTCAGAAGATGAAGATGAGTTCATGTCTCCTAAATTTAAAGAATCTGGTTTCTTCATCTGCCCTGCACTTACACAGGATAAGTTCATCATAGATAACCAATCGTCATTGAAGCAGGGTCCCTAGAAACAGAGATTCACCTTCCCCTTTTCTTTTTCTCTAGAAGCAGGGTCCCTAAAATCCCAGATCCCAATTTCAATTTCGTCAGATCCTCAACTCACAAGCTTTAAATTTTCTTGTTTGATGAGTCGGAGATTGTTTTTACAAATTCTAAGTTTCTGAGTTTTTCGTCATTGATGCTTTGAAGGTTATGGACTTCGATTTTGCTGAATCGGGAATCGGTGTGCAGTATGTGTTGATGTTTTGGCTAGCTTTGGAATCGATGGAGTTTTGAGAATGAATTGGGAGTTTTGATTATGTTTCTTATGAATTGGGATCGATTTTTTTTTTTGTTCTGGATTGAATTTCTTATTAAATCGGTGAAGAAGAAGAAGTCAAGACGGGTCGGTTTTCAATTGTGTTTATTAACGGTTTATGTGGTTTGGTTTTTGGTTTAGGTCATAAACCGATAAAATCAATGTCCGTGTGAAAACTGGTTTCGAACTTTTAACACGTGGAGAAATTGGTTTCGAACTTTTAGACGGTGGAAAAATAAGTCTTTAAAATTTCAAACCGTAGGGATCTGGTACGATGGTCAAATTTTGTGTGGAACTGATGCTATATCATAGTTTCGAAAGAGAAATAGATCGTTTTCCGATATTAAAAGTAAAACTTGTCTGATCGTTACTTCATCAGGAAAAATAACAAACTCATACTTTTATTCCCCGAAGAACCTCAATTTCTATTTTCAAAATATTAATACTTTCAAAATAAGAAAAAGGAAAAAATGGTTTGAACTCATACATATGATCTCTCCAAAATCCTTGAGAGAGAGAGAGACAGCAAATTAATGATCTCTTTTGTTTACCGATCGTTATCGGAATTAGATTTCGGCTATGTCCGGATTTTGTTTGTTTGTTTTATCTTCCGTTTATCGGATTTTGTAGTTCTAATGAATCATTTTGCATGTTTCTCTAGACTCTTCTGATTATAGGGGATGTCAAATTCCGAAGGTTGAGCGGTGCTTGGTCTCATCGGTTCTCGCTTGATTCTTCTTTTATAGAGGAATAAATCTTCACTTTTTCGACAGAATTTTGGATGTTATGAGTGAAGTTTCATTTTATATTGAAGAATTGAGATGATGGAAAATTAGAGTTGGGGTTTTCTCGTCTCGTTTGATGGAAAACATTCCGGTGAGTTATGTTTTAGAGCCATCGTGATTTTCCGGGTGTCTTGCTCCGATGATGAGTTAAAGAGCCATCCATTTACTTTTGGTGATATCATGCAGAAGGAACAAGCGGAGGTACTCAGATGAAGCATTACGGCGGTGCTGGAGAGAGGAATTGCGCCGGCGGTGAAGACCGCCTCCAAAAGCGGTGACGGTTCGAAGACTTGCTCGATGCAGGACACGTGTGCTTTGAGGGCTAATTAGACGTGTCTTGCTTTTAATTGTGTGTGTTAGTGGGCTTCGTCTATGGGCCTTGAATCAATTGTACCTCAATGCTCTGCCTTTATGGACCTTAATAAAAATGGTCGACAAGAAAAAAAAAAAAAAGATATGAAATAGGGGGAGCCAAATTTCTTGATTTTTTTGGCAAATCATGAACTATAGTGGGGTGGTTTTCTCTCAGCTGGTAAAAGAAATAGGGGGAGCCAAAGTTCTAGATTCGTTGGTAAAGTATTCTGGTTATTCCACTTGAAGTAACTATCATATTGATATAGGGATGTCAATCGGGCTGGCCCGGCCCGAAATCCGTAAACCCCGTATATATTTGAGTCCGGTTCGGTTCGACCCAAAAAAAATCGGACCTATATTCTAAAGTCCGGCCCAGCCCGGATATGGCTTTAGGATTTTTTGGGCTTTTTCGAGATTTTCTTTACAAACACTAAAATTCACAATTCTCAAATGAAAAATAATTAAAACAAAATATTTATCAAAATAAATCTAAATTGAAATATATTATATCAAATCCAATTAAATTTAAAATCAAAAGTTTGACAAAAAAACAAATAAAATTCAAATAAATTGTATTACCAAAAAAACATAAAATCAAAACACTTCAAATCTATGTAGTAGAGTTTAGATTAGAATCTTCTTAATCGTCTTCTGAATCCTCATCACCATCAAGAGCTACAGATAAAAAAAAAGTAAAATAATATTAAGTTTCGACATGTATAAATCATATAGAGATGTCAGGTAAAAGTCCATAGATAATGATTGTACAAATATTGATGGATGATAATGGTACCAGAATCACGAAATGTAAACCCATCCAACCAAGTGCGTGTACAAATCAGTGTTTCAACGTTTCTTGGTAAGAGACGATTTCTATATTTATCCAAGACATGCGCACAAATACTATATTTAGACTCTAATGCCACTGTAGTTATCGGAATGCGTAGAACATCACATGCCATACGAGCTAACTCACCATAACGTTGTGACTGACACTTCCACCATTCTAAAACATCCATGTCTTCATAAAAAGTCAGTTTCAACCTATCGTCTTCTAAGTATAGAGTCAATTTAGATTTTAAATAAAATCTAAAACTAATTAAAATGTAAAGTTTCAGGCTTTTCGGGCTAAGCCCAAAAAACACACTAGCCTTAAATGCCCGAATTTTTTGGGCTTATAATTCTAGGTCCGAGCCTGATATTTTTCAAGGCCGGACCGGGCCGCCCCTCGGGCTTTGACCCTAATTGACATCCCTATATTGATATAACCTTTTCAATCTATCATTTATCGGCAAATACCACATTTGTTTATAAAATATTTTGGTTATCCCATTTGAAACCTGAAATCCTTGATTCCCACAAATTACAAGCTTCCAAATTTGTGTCTTTTCTTAAAAAAAATCATGCCATTATCTCTCCATACGCCTATCATTTGGTATCTAATCTATTACAACAGAGATGCTTTTTGTGTCCAAACAGGAAAAAATGCATATTAGTTTATTCTTTTTCTGTATAACTTTTAACTTTTAGATTTTTGTGGATAACTATCCCTATTTCCAAACAGAATAATTTTGTTCAATAAAAAATTCATATTTTGGAGATAAAATTTCAAATACAAACCGTAATCTTCTAAACCATTGATATCACAAAAGTTTTAATTTTGGTTTCTACTACAATTGAACCATAGTTATGGTTTTGAAGAGAAATAGATGTTACAAAATTTAAAACCATATATTAATCTATACTATTAAACGGGGTATATATTTGTGACCAAACAAGAACAACTTCAAATTAGTCTATTATTATCTTGGATAACTACTATTCATGTTGCCAAACAAGTCAATTTAATAAAATATTAATAAAAATTGTATTTTATTTTATATTTATATTTAATTTCGAAAATTTAAATATTCATTCAGATTAGTTTGGATTTCCATTCGTCCGTGGCGCCTCGATCCAAATGGTCCTAGAAGGACATAGCTCTTCCAAGCCGGGACCGCTCATTACGCCGGTAGTACCTCTCTTCATCAAACGAGTAATACACATAACGTCTTCTATCTAATGGAACCTTTGAGAATTGCACACTGTTTCTTATCCACGGAAGATCAATTCTCGTCTCTGTTGAAAACTTACTCGCAAAGATTGTCAAGCCATCGAAGTTACTACTCGCCTCCTCCCATTTCGAAGAGTCTAGTTTATAAACCAAAGGCTTCTCGTCGCCAAATGTAAACAAGCCAAAGATCACTCCTTTATGCTCTGCCAAGAACATTCTCTTCCCCAACTCAGTCTTGTTACTAAATTGGGATTTGGTAAGACTAGGCTGAGTAAGAAGATACCAAATGCGCTGAGATGGATTAATGCAAAACAAATTGCCTTCGCCGTATAGTCCATAAAAGTAGTCATTGGAGTAGATAAAATTTCTGTGGATGTATTTGTCAAAAGGAGGCCAGCAAGGGAAATTCTCGGTAATCGATTCGGTTGCTCCAAGATTGCAAGTACTTAAAGTGATACCACGATCAATAGGCTTCAACGCAAGCACCAAACAAGCACTAACCAATTTAGGGGCACAAGAGAAAGCGATCTTTTGATAAGAAAGCTCCAATCTTGGCAAGTTTATGCACTCTCGGGTTGAAGAAAAACAAGTCGTTTGAAGTGGTTATGCGCATAAGTAACCATCCCTCTCTCGAGTAACAAACCTCGGAATCGGCTAGCTCGGGCAACTCCAGCTCGCATGTTTTCCTCTGCAACGGATCGTAGAGTTCACACAAGTTGCCGTGCTTCGGAAAGTGCATAAGCCATGGAGGCTTGTCTACGATCCGAACCTATAAAGCGGCTTCACGCCATGACTTGCAAACAGTGGAAGCACGAATGTTATCTTTTAACAAAAGATTTGACATTATTATTATTATTATTATTATTATTTTGAATTGAATGTAAAATTAAATTCGAACCCCAAAAAACAACGTTTTTACAATGATTGCGTCTTTGTTACTGAAACAACTAACATACAATTACAACATATTATGCGGCTTAAGGGTAGCTTGTGGCGAACCACATCGACTCTGACGCAGTAAGGATACGCCATATCAACTTCAAACATGTCACCTTGTTAACCTCTTTCAGCGCTCTCAGCCCCAAACCACCTTCTCGTTTCGGTTTGCATACTAATTACTCCCATGAAACCTTTTCCTTTTTTGGATTTAGGCTCGGACCAGACTATAGAAACGCTGAACATATTTTATCGATCTCCCTAATGGATCCACTTGGAAGTCTGTATGCTGACATCCAAAAATTGCATATACTCGCAATCACCAAACTAAGCAATTGTAATCTTCCGGCAAATGACAAAAAGCACACTGTCCATGAGCTTATTCTTTGCCTAATTCGTTCAAGCAAAGGTGTATAATCTGCCACCGTCATTTGTTTGGTGAGAAGAGGAAGTCCGAGATAACGTACAAGAAGCTGTCCCATCGCAAAGGGGAATTGTGCCATTATTTCTTCTTGACAACGATGAGAGACCCCTGCCAAAAATAGACTTGATTTTCCACACTTATTTTCAAGCATGACATTCCTGCAAAATCCCCAAAAAATTTTAGAATGCTTTCGATTGATCTTTTCCTCCCATCCACAAACACCATCAGGCCATCCGCAAAACATAGATGAGTTAGTTTGATCGATTTGCATTTTGGGTGAAATC
The DNA here is from genome assembly GCA_002933915.1 of Eutrema heterophyllum. NCBI lineage: Eukaryota > Viridiplantae > Streptophyta > Magnoliopsida > Brassicales > Brassicaceae > Eutrema > Eutrema heterophyllum. Next base: position 171,776 of record PKMM01011718.1, on the reverse strand, counting down.
CAATACTTCCCTCCGATGCAGCCACATCAATCAAGCGAGATAAGACGTTCATACAAATGACAAAGAGATAAGGTGATAGTGAACATCCATGTCTTAGTTCCCTTTCACTTTTAAAAAAACCCGCCAATTCGCCATTTACTTGCACCGAGAAAAAGGCTGTTGATATACATAATTTGATCCAGTGAATAAATCTTTCCGGAAAGTCTAGAGCTTCTAGAGTATTCAACAAGAAGTTCCATTGCACCGAATCAAAAGCCTTAGATATGTCGATTTTCATTGCACATCTAGAAGATATGGACTCCTAGTGATAATTTTTCACTAATTCTGTAGCGAGTAATACGTTTTCCATAATCAATCGCTCCTTGACAAATGCCGATTGATTCTGCGAAATGAATTTCGGTAACATTACCTTGAGTCTGTTGGCGATGATTTTTGAAATCACTTTGTATAAGACGTTGCAAAGTGAAATCGGACGGTAGTCCCTCAACTCTGTAGCGTCCTCCTTCTTCGGTATCAGTGCTATGATTGTTGAATTAACACCCTTGGGGAGAAAACCTTTGACGAAGAACGACTTAATAGCCACTATGAAATCGCTTCCAACTAGTGACCATGCCCCCTTGAAAAATTCACTCGTGTATCCATCAGGTCCCGATGACTTATCATTCGGCATTGCGAATAGAACCTTCTTTATCTCTTCGTCTGTTACCTCTTGAATCATCTGATCTTTCTCCACCTCAGAACAACGAAACCGCATAATATTTTTCAATCTGACCACATCAATCCCGCTGTAATCTGCTGGAATTTCAGTAATGAAATCCCTGAAAAACCGCTCTGCCTCCTGCTTTATCTCATCGATATCTGTCAACACTTCGCCATTCTAGATTTTTATTTCTCTTATTGTGTTTCTCATCTTCCTCTCATGAGCAGCTCTGTGGAAAACCGAATTATTTTGATCCCCCACATTCAACCAATGCACTTTTGATTGCTGTTTCAGGACATTCTCTTCAATGGTCGATAGATGATTCCAATTTGAGTAAGCCGCATTTTCTTCTTCTATTTCACTTTGTGAGGGATTTTGCATCGTTATTTCTTGTTTTTTTTGCGCAGGTCTTCATGAGCTTTTTTGTGCGACGACTTAGATCTCTAAACGTCTCATTCCCCATTTCTCTTAGGACCGGTTTCAGAGCTTTTATTTTGTTTTGCAAAACGATGCAAACTTGAGGTCGATACGAATAGAGGAGTTGTGTTCTCCCAGAATCTTTCCACAACCGGCATAAACTGAGGCAACTTTGCTTTAATATTCATAAATTTGAATGGTCTTCTTTTTCTTGCACCTCTAATTCCCTCCATCTCAATGCGCCCCCTTAGATGATCTGAGCACCCACCTGACTCAAAAACAGAGTAAGAGTTGTGAAATTTCGTCATCCAATCCCCATTCACCAGCACTCGATCTAACTTCTTGCAAATCAGACCCTCCTCCCTTTTATTCACCATGTATAACAAGGTCCATGATATCCCAAATCCAATACCGTACAGTGTCTGACCATGTCTTGAAAGTCTCTCATTCCCGCATAAATCGTCGGAGCAATCTCAAAATTCGAGTGCTCATCTCCCCTTAAGATCTCGTTAAAATCACCACAAATTAACCAAGGCTTGTTCCGGAACAATGGTGAGTCGTGATGATTTCTGAGATCTTCCCACAAATTTTTTCTTTCTTCCACAAAGTTAGAAGAGTACACAAAGGAGCATAAGAATTCCTCTTCGTATTCTTCTAATAGAACTGAGCAAGTAATCAGTTGACTACTTTTAAAAACCGGTGTTAGTCGAGTACTTGCATTCCAGAGAACCCATATTCAACCTCGTTGATGGAATTCATAGTTTGCAATAACTTACCAATCTCGAAAGACAGAACTTACAATTTGATTCATCTTTCCCTCCTTCACCCGAGTTTCCAACAAACCTCCAAACTTCATTGACTTGTTATTCACCCAATTTCTTACCATAGAATGTTTTGATATTTTGTTGAACCCTCGAACATTCCATAAGAACCCTGACATAAAATTAATTTTTTTTCTTTGGAACCTTTTTACCCAAAATCTTGTTTTGGGTAACTGTTTCCGATTGTGACTTATGCAGATTCTTTGAAGCTCTAGGCAGAGAAGCTCTCAGAGTACTCGTGTCCTCAATCTTCTCTTCCTCTTTCTCATTGTTAAAGCTTTGAACTTCCCCCTCTTCAAGCTCAAGTCCCGCTTCGACAGATTTAATTATTTCTTCGTCTCCTTCTTCACCAAGAATCGAGTATCGAGGTGAATTAAACAAATCTAGTATGGCTATGCTACCAAATGTAAATTACTTTTCTGATTTCAATTCATGAAATCAATCCAAAGACCGATCTAGATTTGATTTAATCCTACCACAATCATTTTATCATAAAAGAAGAAACACTAACCTTGATCCATGCTTTAATTAGGCTTGTTATGAATTGATTTCTTCTTGCCTTAACCTTTCACTTTTATGATGTCTTTTGATGGAGAAGAGATCTAAATCTTTCAAACTCATATTTCTATGAAGTAAACCTTTCGTTGTAATTATTTCTCAATGATGATACTAAAGCATCTATATATAGGAGGAGATTACTTCATAGCTAAGTAATTTACTTCATAGCTAAGACTTAATCTTAATCGTCCATCTATTACTCCATAGCTAAGTAATTTACTTCATAGCTATCTATTCATTACTTCATAGCTAAATAGTTTACTTCATAGCTACCCATTCATTACTTCATAGCTAAGTAATTTACTTCATAGCTATCCATTCATTACTTCAGATTATTGATTCTGAAAATCACACAAAGGGGTAAAACAGAGAACTTTGGATCGGAATCTCGTTTTATTGATTGAATTCGGCGTTTACAACAGAGATTTAAAAAGAACTAAGGGAACAAAAGAAATCGGTAATTTGGAGCTCCCCCTCTTTCTTCTGTCTCCCCATGTATATGTTCATGTCCTCCCTATTTATAAGATTCAGAGTTGGTCGTTGAAAGGAAAACTTCATTTTCCTAGTTCGGTTCGGAAAAAGGAAATTCTCCCGATTTCCCTCCGAGATAAGGAAATCTTCCGCTTATCTCGGAGGTCGGTCGAGTTCTGTTGTAACGAACTGGGCCCTCGTTGGGCATCAGATGTCGGTCGTCAAAATAACTGGACCCGTTTTAAGTCCAAAGTTCGGCCCATCGAAACTTGGTTTTCTTTCTTCTGGCCCGAACCGTCGTAAACCGGGAATAATCAAACCGGTCTAGGTTCGAGCCGAGCTAAACCGGGGAGTGCTAAACTCCACTCTAACAATTAGTCCCCCCCTCAGTCCGGCGAAGGAGTTTTCCTTGAGTTCGGCGAAGTTTCACGGAGTGCTCTTTAGCTCGTTTAGAATTGAGATCGGTACGATTGTTCGGATTTCTTCCCTTGTTATCCCTGAGTTCGGGTCACTTGTTTCGGGATTTCTGAGTTCGGAATTTTTTCGAGTTCGGTGAATTTTTCTTGGGAGTGTCGCGTCGGTTCACCTTCCTTAACTGTCGCGGAATTCGATGAGTCGTCATCCTTGCATTTTTCTTTTTAAATGCTGCTTGAATCCCTCCGAATTTTCACTTCTTCCTTGTTCTCAAAAAGGTATTTTACTTTCTCTCTTTAGCGCTCTCCCTTCTCTCTAGGATTTTTTTTTTTTTTTACCGCTTTCTGAATAACCGCTGCCGTGATTTCTCCGATCTACGTTAAAGATCTTCAAGTTTTCCGGTCGACCTTCATACTATTCTTCGTCAACTCCGCTTTTTGATCGAGATGAGTTCAAAATCTTCATCTTCATCAGTTAATGACCGAGCTCCATCTCCGAAACTTCCGCTTCTTGGATTGTTCGTCGATGATTCCGATCCCAACGATTCATCGAATGGTTTGAGTGATGCGCGGCAGGAGCTGATCAGACGTAGTTCTCGGCCTGCTCCTGCCGAACTTGGTTGCTCACGTGTTATTAATCAAATCCCGCGCCTCATTGATGAAGGTGATCGTGAAACAGATGCCCAGATTCAGCATGTAGACGAACAGGTCGCCGAGGCAGACAGTCAAGTTCGGGTGGATAGAGAGTTCGCATTTCAGTTGGCCGAGGCTGATGAACAGAGAGCCCGTCCAATCGATGGGGTTGCTCCATCGTCAGTTCGTCCAAACGATGAGACTGTTTTACCGGCTGCTCGTCCAGCAGCTTGTCCAGACGAGGGTGCCCCATCGGTAGTTCATCGTAAGGTTGTGACTCCGGCAAACATAGATCCGAGTCTGTCTAACAGGGAGTCGATTCTGAATACCCTGGAGCGATGTGGTGCTCCTAAAGAGCTGGTTTTCATCATCCCGAATGCTAACCAGCGACCTTGGGATGCCCTTGATGGATATTTTTGCGTATACGAAGACTATTTCAAAAGCTGCGGTTTTCAATTTCCTCTTCCCAAACTTCTCTACAGATACTGCAAAAGGCAGCATATTGCAATCTCTCAGCTCATGCCCGCCACGATAATTAACATTGCCGGACTTCTCGTTCTCGGGGATGAGTTCGGCATTCCCATCGACGTTAAGGTCTTCGAGAGGCTGTTCCGCATGAATCTTTCGAGGGATAAACCCTGGTTCCTTTCGGCTAACGCAAAGCCGGAGTATGACCTCGTTACTGGGAATAAACCGAGCAAGATTAATAGCTAGAATACACGATATTTTTACGTTCAGGTTGACGAAGGCTCGGTAGAACGGCCCGACGGGAACTACCGAACTCGATGGAGGACTCCTATTGGTAGATATTGGCTCCTTCGCGTTTATTCTTTGATTTATTTTGCCTTAGTCATTTCCTTTTGTCATTTCAGTTCGTCATACTCCGAGCTTCCTCACAACGATCCCCGGGTTCACTTCGGTTCAGGAAAAACAATTGAGTGCTGCTGGGAAAGTTCGGTGGCCGGAAGCGTACCAAGAAAAACTTGATTTAAAAGCCAAGCGAGCTCTTAAAGGTTTGTCTCGGTAAACTTTTCTGTATTGGTTCGATAAATACTCGGATCATGGGTCAATGCAATCTCTGATCCTCCTTGTGTCGATCGATACCACTAATGGTGTCGGTCGACACAGCACATGTTCATCTGATTCACACAAAGACACAAGACACAAAAACGAAAAAAAAAAAAATGACAAAAATAAAAGACTTATATACAGACTCACTAATGGGTTGCCTCCCACCAAGCGCTTGTTTTACGTCACTAGCTTGACTTTGGCTTAGGTGATCAGTCAGGAGAAAATTGAGAACTTACTCCCAGGCAAGTTCTACAACTAGACACTTCCAGCTTCAGAGTTCTGCTCAACATGCTCTCAACAACCTCCTTTCCTTTCTCTTTCAGCTCCGAAGTAAGAATAACTCTAGACTTAGAGAATGGTTTTGAGGTTCCTTTGCACTTCACCTTATACTCAATCGAATCTCCATCACACTTCTGAGGGATCAAAGTCATATAGGCATCACCCTTGACTCTTTTGCTCTTTACCTTCTTCTTTGCCTTAGCCGTTGTGATGTCTCTCTTCGTGATGATAGAAAGACCATATAAAACGTCTATAACAGTTGGCTCATAATAAGGCTCTTCCAAAAGATCAACCGTCAACGTCTCTCCTGTAACAACGGTGATGCAAGAGATATGTTTGGGAGCTCTTCCACAAGGGATGGCTTTATAGGAGATCTCCTTGTCAATGTATGAGAATGAGATTCTCTTACTGGGCGTGTCTATAACTGCACCAACTGTAGCCATGAACGGTCTTCTAAGAATAAAAGGCGTACTAGATCTTGCACACATCTCCACAACCTGACAATCAGTAGGAACCAGACAATCTCCTACTTTAACCAGCAAATCAGGGATGGTACCATATGGGACTGAGGTGGAAGAGTTCGCGAATGTGAGAGTCATCTCAGCAGATCTTATATCAATTCTCAACCTCTCTGCAATTGCCCTTGACATGACATTGACGCTAGACCCTGATACAACGAGAGATTCTTTGAATTCAACTCCAGAGATAGAGCATGGAACCGGAAATTTTCCTGGGTCTTCTCTCTTAGTCAACTGCTTCATTGGTGGTAGTGTGCTTCTTGCCTTGATGAAGAGTGCCTTGACCTCTTCTAGAGTTTCTCTGCAATCTCGGAAGTGACTAAGCAAAGGGCGGTATTCCAAAGCTTCTTCAAAAGACATCGTATGGGGAATCCTCCTTACCATCTTCTCAAACCCGAGCAACTTCTCTGCAGTAATGGGATCTCTGAGATGGCTGGGTGGGTTAGGATATGGCACCTTAGGTTTGTAGACCCTCTCTGGCGTCACATCAGGTGTCTTCTCGACTGCAGGGTCAGTCTCGATCGATACAAGGGTGGTATCGATCGATACACGGGGTTTTGAGATGTCCCGTGAAAGTATATGCGCTGGTATCGATCGATACTGGGTGGTGTCGGTTGACCCTGGGAATTTCCGAATCCTCATCGTCAAGATCGACGAAATTTCCTGTAGTCAGGCCAATTTTCACTCCTGGTTCGACCTCTTTTCCATTCCTCAAGGTGATTGCATTGACGTATGCCCTTGGATCTTATGTTTTCCCTGGAAGAAAACCTTCTTGCCTCTTCACAGCTGCTGCGGTCTGAGCTATTTGAGTTTCCAGCATCTTCTGATGAGTGTTGAGAGACTCAATTTTCCCATTCAGATATGTATACATGGCATCCATCTTCCCATTAAAGTCTGCTGTTATCTTCTGTTGTCCATCAAGAAGTTGTTCAAGCATAGAATCAACTTTGCTCTCAGGATTTTTAAGTGGTGGAGATTGATAGGACGAATTCCCATAGGTGCGGGTGTTTCCATAGCTCTAGAATGGTTTCTAGGCAAATCGATTTGTTCCAAAACCAGCTCCACCAATTTAGTTAACATCGTCCACTTCATCTTCATCGAAGTTCTTGACATCAGCAGCAAAATGGACAACTTTCTTGGTCCTTCCCATCAAGAGATTGTGCACCGAATCCAGCTTAGCTTGAACCTCAGCAATCTGCGATCCATCCAAATTCCCAGCCTGCTTCTTGCGCTCCATGTCTGCATTCTTGGTACTATTGCTAGATGCCAAATTCTCAATAAGCACATAAGCATCATCAGAATATCTGGTGTTGAAGTTCCCATTACTCGCAGCATCTAAGGCCATCTGATACCTCCAGTCAATCCTTCTGAAGAAAATACCCAGCAACTGAACCTTAGTGAACCCGTGATGTGGACAATCTCTCTGATATGACCTGAATCTCACCCAAGCAGCCATAAATGCCTCAGTTGCACCTTGAGAAAATTGTGAGATCTTGTTCCTAAGCTCCTCGGATCTCGCATCATCATAGAAATTATTGAGGAAGACATTCTTAGTCTCCTCCCAAGTAGTTAGTGATCCAGGAGGTAACTACTTAAGCCAATAAGCTCATTCTCCACCAAGAGAGTATGGAAAGAGCTTACAGAGGAGGTAATCGTTGGACACTCCATTGTACTTCATGCTAGTGACCAAATCCTCAAACTTCTCAATGTGATCCATGGGGTGTTCATGAGAAAGACCATGAAAAGGGTGCTGACCCACAAGGGTGAAGTATGCAGGTTTCAGCTCAAAGTCATTCCTCTGAAAACCAGGAGGGCGAATCGCTGATCGATTGGCATAGAATTGAACAGGCTTGTTGTACTCACCAATTGTTCTACCATGATTAATCACAACATTCCTAACATTCCCCTCATCAACAGCGCCTAGAGGGACAATGATATTTCCATCTCCATCAAGTCGTTGCCCTCTCTCATTACACAATTGACCCTCGTGGTCTCTCTAAACTCCAGCATCATCATGAACCAAAACCACTGAATTGTTCATCTCTGCTGGCTTCTTTGTTTTCTTCTTTGTGCATTCCAAAAGTGCTAGTTCCTCGTTGGAAAGATTAACTAGCTGAGTGCTCTTGTTCCTTCTGGTTTCGCGAGTAGGCATACACCTGAAACACAAAAGTCAAAGCACGTAAATAACAAAAAATTAAAAACAGCACGACGAGTATCGACCGACACTGGGTAGTATCGATCGATACCGACGAACTTAGTCGAAATTCTAAGCTAAAAATCTAATGGCGAATTTAGAGTCCCCGGCAACGGCGCCAAATTTTTATAAGCTCAAAATTAATACCCTAAAGTACTAACAGATGTAGTTGCAGTATATTAGGGGTCGAACCACATAGACTCAAGAAATCACTCAATAGACCAATTAGATTCGAATTACGTTAAGCGATTCAATTTAACAGAAAGCAATAAACGAAATTAAAGAGTGGTAATTCAATGGAGGAAAGATAGGTTCAAGGTGTTTCTCAGGAAATCATAGAATGCAGATAACCAATCAGTCATGATTCAGGTTATGCACGGTTCTTGAACTCAAATCACTAAGCTATAATTAACCAACTGTCGTTGCGAGAATTATCTAAGTCTAAATCCTAGAATCCCAAATCTCTTTGCAAATCCTAAAGATCTAAACCAGCTTTAAAGTTCAGGTTTGATATGTTCACAAAACAACTAAACCAAATCTCTTTGCGGATGGCTATTTTGCTCACCCTAAGTTCTGTCAGATTATCAATTGCACTGTCGTGCCTAATCGATTAACCTAATATCTAAGTTCCATATTCGTCAACCTATAATTAGCTTTGAAAACAACCTAAGGTGAAGAACTAATTCAGATTATGAATCCTAACCAATCAATTACTAGCACTCAATGAAATCCTTTATGAGAAAACCCTAAACCTAAAGTGGATATACTCAGACATGATTAATGGAACAGAAATCATAGATGAATAGAATTGCATAAAAGAAATCAATAAGAAAACAAAGGGGTTCAGAGTTGTCTCTCAAAAGCCTTAAAACCAATCCCTCTCAAAGTATCAAAAGTAAAGTAAAGCTTAGCCAACAAAAGTGGCTGAAAAACCTAATTATAATGCTAAAACACGTTTTGGAGCTTCTTGTAATTATTAAAGTCTTCTGGACCAAGGTGCAGTTTCTTCATATTTGTAAAAAGTCGTGTTTCCTTTTCCATGGACGACGGTATCGAACGATACCATAACTGGTATTGATCGATACACGGGCAGTGAGTCACGTTCCTTCCTTCATGGTGTCAGTATTGATCGACACCAGGTGGTATCGGTCGATACAAGGGCTTCAAATCGGCTGTCCCAGCTACACGATCTCTGCTTTGCTCCAAAAAGCTCCAGAGTGCTTCAATATCTCCAATTATGCTCCAAACGTGCCTAAAACCTGAAAAGACTCAAAAAGACTACAAAACACTAGAAAAACTCTAAAAATAAGATCTATATCATGGTCAAAAAGGGGTAAAAACCATGATATATCACAAGGATGAGCTAGTCACTAATGATGAGGGGGCTTGCGCCGATCTGTATCGGCAATTGAACTTTGGTTCCCAGCCGCTTCCTGCGACCGAGGATCTTTTCCAGTCCGTCGCTTACAAAAAGTTGGCCCGGACTACAGCCGATGTAAGCAAGATTTCAAATTTCGGGGTCGCTTTAATTTTAGATTTCTCGATGTGTTGGTTTTTTGAAAAAAGAAATCTTTTCAGATGGTAGCCCAAACGAACGAGCTCGTTGGTGCTTATGATCGCGAGGCGTCAAGCTCTAGAGATTGGCGTTGCGGCCAAGTAGGTGCATAAGGAGCTGTTTGCCGAACGGGCAAGGTCAGAAGCCGGGGACTTCGCGGTTGCTGAACTAACAAAGGAGTTGGCTGCTTTGAAGGCCTCCAATGCCGAGCTTTTGGCGGAAAAACGCTCTCGCCGCCCTTACTTTGATTAGGGATACAACTTGTTTGCGGGCTGGTCGTATGCGAGAAATCTTGAAGAGGAAGGAGATGACAGAGAAGTGTCAAGTTCGGCTTCAGAAGGTGAGGGATCATCTTGTTGCTGTTGACCGGATAAAGAAGCTGTTTCTCGCTATCAACCAGGCTCATGGGATTCTGAGTTTCTGCGAGAATCTCAAGAGGAAGCATAATATTGAGGTCCCTCCATCCCGTATCGAGCAGCTAAATAAGATTAAAGCCGAGAAGTCGGCTGAGTACTAGGCGATGGACCTCTTCGAACTTGCTGAGGATGATCTTAGGGTGACGCGGTTCAACGAGTCGGTTCATCCGGAAATTTCTCTACCGATAGGAGCGGAAGTCCCACCGGGTCTTGACATGTTCGGTTCGAATCAAGCTTCGATATCGAATGATCGAGCGAGCACTCTAAGGAATCAGAATGTCTAATTACTGTTCCTTTTATCTTTTTGTAATTCGGTAACTACTCTTTTGCCCGAGTGGGCTTTATAGCTCAACCTTTTGGTACCGGGGGATTTTCATAGTCCGGTACCAATCGTATTTTGGTATGAATTTCGAACTTTTATCTATGTTTAATTTACTTAGTCGTTTTCGGAGATTAATGTATATTTATCGAATCTCGGCTTGTTTGAAGTCGTAAACTTATACGATCTTCGCAAATCCACCGTACACGAAATGGGGCCGTAAACAATACGGTCCTAGCCTGGGTGAAGAGGGTGAATTTGTTTCTACGACCTATTTGAGGTCGGCGATCATTTTAGTAGATCGGCTGAGGTTTGGCGATTGTTGAGAAATCGGCTTAAGGGTTTTGCGATTGTTGAGAAATCGGCTTATTAACTTTGCGATTGTTGAGAAATCGGCTTAGGTTTGCGAGAGGAAACGTTCGGCTTTACCTTAGAGCTTAGCATAAGAGTGCGTGGGGAGCTCGTCTTAAGATACTCCAGGTCTTCTCAGATCAAATCGGAGCGTGCGAAACGGACTCGGCTTACTTAGCTCGGATGACCTGAGAGCGGGTTAGTGCGGCACTGGTTCCGGCTTAAACATGGAAAGTGTGTTATCCATAACACCATGAGGATGCGTGCGAGCTATAGCTCGTTTTGTCATTGTTCTATCGATCGTCTGGCCAGGACGTCGATGTGAGAAACCGCGATGGCTTTAGGTTAACCTTTCGAAGTTCGATTATTTGAGTTCTAATAGAGAATTGTTTCAAGTTTCAGTTTTGTGAACTGTTGATGTTTGGTTTTAAGTAATCATGAACTGTTTGAGCTTCGCCAAACTTTTTGAGTTCGGTTCGAGTTCGGCTTTATATAGACAAACTTTTTGAGTTCGGCTTTTCTTTATAGAAACGAACTGTTCGAGTTCGGTTTTATATAGACAAACTGTTCAAGTTCGGTTTTTCTTATAGAGACGAACTGTTCGAGTTCGGTTTTTCTTATAGCGACGAACTTTTCAAGTTTGGTTTTTCTTATAGAAACGAATTGTTTGAGTTCGGTTTTCCTTATAGCGACGAACTGTTCGAGTTCGGTTTTATAGAGATGAACTGTTGAAGTTTGGTTTTTCTTATAGAAAAGAACTGTTCGAGTTCGGTTTTCATGCCTTGGAACACTTAAAATTTTATTCAAGTAATAGCTGAACCCGAGGTGGGCTACCTACGTACCCTCGAAAGAGGGATCAAGCCATTCGTAGTTCATATTACAACGTTATTGAAACCGAGCTTCAAGTATAGGAGCTCGGTGCTCTTTTTTTTTTTTTTTTTTGCGTACTGCCAAACTTTTAATAGTAGTATTGCTTGAGGTTCATTGAATTCCAGGATTGAGGAATCGATGTTCCGTCCATCTTCATGAGTTCGTACACTCCGGGTTTGACGACCCTCATGATCTGGTAAGGTCCCTCCCAGTTAGTACCGAGCTTTCCTGCATTTTTCTCTTCGGTTCCTTCAAAGACCTTTCGTAACACGAGATCGCCATCTTCAAAGTGACGTCCGTGAACTTTCTTGTTGTAGTAATGTACTCCTAAGTTATGATAATTCTGGATTCGGAGTAACGCTTGCTCGCGCTGTTCTTCGAGTGTATCGAGATTATCGAGCATGATTTTGTCATTAAGACCGGGATTTTGAACGAGCATTGTTCGGCGTATTGTCGGAACGTTAAGTTCGGCGGGACATAGTGCTTCCAGTCCGTAAGCCAGGTAGAACGGTGATTGTCCGGTGGATTGTCTAGGGGTCGTGCGATGGGACCATAAGACCCCGTCAAGTTTGTCAGCCCATCGTCCTTTTTTGTTGTCTAAACGCTTCTTGATTCCGTCAATGATGGTCTTATTTGTTGCCTCGTTGCCTTGAAGGTATCTTGGTGTGGAAAAACTTAGTCGGATTTTCCATTTAGCGCAGAAGTCGCCGAATAGCGTCGAGATGAACTTTGGTCTGTTATCTGTGACAATTTCGTACGGGACTCCATGCCGACATATGATATACTTCCAGACGAACTTTTTGACATCGAGAGCATGGATCACGGTGTAGGATTCGGCCTCAACCCATTTGGTGAAGTAATCTGTCATAATAAGGATGAACTGCTTTTGCGTGGTGGAACGTCGTAACGGACCGATGATTTCTAGTGCCCATCGCATGAAGGGGTAAGTAGCCGTTGACGTGGTCAGTAGCTCGGTTGGAAGATGTATCATCGGGCCATGCCTTTGGCATTTTTCACATTTAGCCACGAATTTCTCACAGTCTGCTTGCATGGTCAGCCAATAGTAGCTCGCCTTTTTTATCTTCAAGGCCAAAGAGCATCCTCCGGCGTGGTTGCCACCGTCGCCGTCGTGTACTTTGCTTATGACTTCGTGAATATCTTTGCCGGTAACGCACTTTAGAAGGGTACCTGCCGAGCTCCATCGGAACAGTTCTCCATGAAGAACTATGTAACAGGCAGCTCGCATTTTGAGTCGTCGGGCTGCCCATCTGTCAGTCGGGACTGTTCCTTCGTAGATATACATTTTGATCTCTTGTGTCCTTCGGGTTCGTTTTTGATTTTGGCTTCGACCTCCACTGGTACGTGAATGCCTTCTGATGGTTCCTCGTCATCATTGAAGGATTGGTTTTGCATATCTCAATCGACGTTATGTTCGGGATTGGCGTTGAGTTCGGCCTCTATTATTGGAGTTCGCTTTCGTCTTCGTGGGATGGGCTCGGTTGCGGGTTGTTCCTCATAATTACGCCTACGAGTGGTGATATTACACTCTTCCGACTTCCCGATGCTTGGTTCGGGAATGCTCTCGACTAGGATTGTTCTTTTGAGATGGGGGTCCGAGCTTGAAGCGAGTGCGTCGGCCGGAGCGTTTTCTCCCCTCGAGATCTTGATAAGATCAAAGGATTTGAACTCAGCGGCGAGTTGCTTTACGAGTTTGAGGTACGCGTCCATTCGATCATTCTTTGCATCGTATTCCTCACTGAACTGGCTTGCGACGAGCTGGGAATCGCCGTACGCGTGTATGCGTGTTGCGCTAGTGGCCTTAGCCAAACGTAGTCCTGCAAGTAGTGCTTCGTACTCTGCTTCGTTGTTCGATGCATTGAACGCCAAACGGAATGACTGTTCCAAGATTTCCCCAGTTGGAGATTGAAGGCGAACGCCCACTCCCGACCCTCGATGGGACGACGATCCGTCCACGTGGAGGATCCATTGTTCGGTGGTTGCAACATCGGTATTGATGAATTCTTGCGGTAGTTCAATAAGGAAGTCGGCAATGACTTTGGGATTTGATACTCGTCCGATTCTTAGAATCGATGTCGTACTCACTGAGCTCGATTGCCCACTTGGCGAGTCGGCCAGATTGGCTTGGGCTATGTAAGATCGTTCGAAGGGGTTGATCGGTGAGAACAGTGATGGAATGCGATTGGAAGTACGGGCGAAGCTTTCGAGCGGCAGTGACGACGGTGAGGGCGAGGTTTTCGAGAGTTGGATATCGGCTCTCGGCGCCATCTAGTGACTTGCTAATGTAGAAGATCGGTTTCTGCTCGCCTCGGTCTTCTCGGACAAGGACTCTGCTGATTGCCGAAGTGGAAATTGCGATGTAGAGGTAGAGAGTTTCGCCATCTTCTGGTTTAGCTAAGATCGGTGGAGTCGATAGATACTCTTTGAGTTGTTTGAATGCTTTTTCGCATTTGTCGTCCCATTCCAGATATTTGTTACCACAAAGGAGTTGGTAAAAAGGGAGGCACTTGTCGGTAGATCGGGAAATGAACCTGTTAAGTGCGGCAATGCGACCGGTCAACCGTTGGACTTCTCTTTTTGTTGTCGGAGATGGGAGACCGAGGATTGCCGAGATCTATTTGGGGTTCGCCTCGATTCCTCTTTGAGTGACAATGTATCCAAGGAATTCTCCGGATGTCACGCCGAACGTACATTTGGTGGGATTGAGCTTCATACCGTACTCGTTGAGTATGTCGAAACATGTATTGAGTCTGGACCAAGCTTGCGTCTTTTCTGCTTGATTGGTTTAAAGGTGGAATCGATATTAAGTTCGTGACTCACGATCTTCGGATCGATTCCGGGGATGTCGTTGATCGACCAGGCAAAGGTCGACAGGTTTCTTTTGAGAAAGCGAATTAAATCGTTCTTAATATCTTCATCGAGTTCGGCTCCTATTCCCACCATCTTTCGGGATCGAGTTCGTCAATGTTGACTTGGATGATTGTTTCTCGCCTCGGCAGGTCAGGGTCTGCTGGGGTTTTACTCGTGTCGATCACGCATATGCGGGGTGTTGTTCTCAGCTTGCACTCGTTAACATAGCATGTTCGGGACATCACTTGGTCGCCTTTTAGAGTAAAGACACCGGATGGTGTTGGGAACTTCAAACACTGATGGTAGGTTGAAACCACGGCTTTCATCGTGTATATCCATGGTGTCCCGAGTATAACGTTGTAGATCGCAGGTTTCTCTAGGACCAAAAATTTGGCTATCTTCATGATTCCTCCGACGTAGATGGGTAGTTTGACTGTTCCCGCGGTCATGGTTTGTTCTCCCGAGAACCTTGTTAGGGGTTCGATGTTCGGCTTGATTTGGGAATCTGGGAAATCCATGTTTCTGAGAGTCTCCCTGAATATCACATTCACCGAGCTTCCGGTATCAACTAGGATTCTTCCAACGGCGACATCCCCAATGAGTAGATATACCATGAGCGGGTCGTTGTGCGGCATGTGAAGTCCTTCCGTGTCGGCTTCGGAGAAGGTGATCGGTATCTCGCTTAATGCAGTTCGGTTTTCTCTTTGCGCGGCGAGTGCTTCTCTACTATATTCTTTTATCGCCCGGACTGAATAGTTGCAAGATTCCAATGCTCCCATGATCATGTTAACGCGTTTCCGAACTTGTGGAGTGTGTTGGTTATTGGTTTGTTCCTCCCGATCTCTTTTCTGTTGACTTACGTTGGTCGTGTCTTTCGCTTACTCGGGATTCTTGTTCGGCTTATCATTGTCACGACGCCGTCCTCCGTTGTTGTCATAGCGGCGGGATTTATTTCCAGGTCGTAACGCTCCTTCTATCGGGACTTCGCCCTTCTTGTATTTTAGCATTAGGAAATCTTTGAGGTATCTGCACTCCTCGGTGGTATGGCCTTCTCTGTTATGGAAGTGGCAGAATGGGCCGGACTCGCTTTTTGACTCCTTTGGGTCGTCTTGTCGGACCCAGGTATTCCAAGGTTGCTGTGACTGAACGGTGTTGACAGGTCGTTTTTCATAATTGTTGCGAGTATCTCGGTATTCTTCCTTGGCCTTTTCTTTCTGAACTGTTTGTTTGGGAGGAGCGTACTGGTTGTCTTTCACGGCTTCCTCTTCCTCCTCGAGGATGTAGATATGCGATTTGTGCATGATGTCTTCCAGAGTTTTAGGTCAGTTACGCTTGATTTCTTTGTGAAAATCGGATTTGTACAAGGTCGCTTTGTAAAGTGCTTTTATTGCTGCGTCGTCGTCGATGGTGCAGTGAGATACTACCGCTTTGAAGCGGTTCATAAAGTCACGTAATGGTTCATCGCTTCTTTGTTCGAGGGCCCATAGGTCGGCATTCCTCGTTTTCTGTTTGATGAAAATGGTGAATCGTTTGAGGAATTTTATTGTGAGCTCGGTATAGCTGTCGATCGAGTTCGCGTCTAGCTGTGAGAACCAATCAAGTGCGGTTCCACTGAGATTTTCCACGAACATCTGGCATGTGGCAACATCTTTTTCTTCTTCGGTACTGAAGCGGAAACGGTTCATCATGGTTCCGAACGAGGTCATGAAATGGCGCGGATCGGTGTGTCCATCGTATGGTGTAATCTTGATCTTTTCCAAACGCCGAACTGTGGTGTTGTGGTGTTGATAACCCGATCTGTGAATGGTGTCTTCTGGGTCTCTTGGATCACTCGGTCGATTTCAGGTTCTGAACTCGTAGCTTGATGAAACTTAGATCGCATATCTTGAAGTTGGGCTTTGACGTTCTCGAACTCTTGATCTAGAGCTGCTTGATTGGTGATGTGAGTCTTTGGGTTGGCAGCGGACCATCTCGTTGGCAAATCTGTTGCAGTCGGGTTTTGGTTATGGTTCAGCTCGGTCATGAGGTTTCGACGAAGAGGAGGGTTCGCGTTCTCAGGGGTGATCGCATTTTGTCTGAGTGTACTGAGCTGGTTTTGGAGTTCGCTCTGGGATGCCAGCAGAGATTCGAACCTTTCTTCATTCTTTTTGGAGATTTATGCGAACTGTGCGGTCATAGCTTGTATGAGGGCAGCCGGATCGAATAGTGTTGGAATTGCTGTAGTGGTTTCTGATGGATTCGGTGCTGGAGGGTCTTCTCCTCCGGTAGGTAGTTCGGTATCCTTTGGGTCGAGCCCGTCGTTCAAAGAATTTCGATCGTCGTGCTCGAAACCATCATTGATGATAGCTGGAGTACCGTCTAGGTTCGCCAGTGCCGAACTCAATTAAACGAGATCCGTAAGTCCCCTCTCTGTCCCCACAGACGGCGCCAATTGTTGATTCTGAAAATCACACAAAGGGGTAAAACAGAGAATTTTGGATCGGAATCTCGTTTTATTGATTGAATTCGGCGTTTACAACAGAGATTTAAAAAGAACTAAGGGAACGAAAGAAGTCGAGATCGGTAATTTGGAGCTCCCCCCCCTCTTTCTTCTGTCTCCCCCTGTATGTGTTCATGTCCTCCCTATTTATAAGATTCAGAGTTGGTCGTTGAAAGGAAAACTTCATTTTCCTAGTTCGGATCAGAAAAAGGAAATTCTCCCGATTTCCCTCCGAGATAAGGAAATCTTCCGCTTATCTTGGAGGTCGGTCGAGTTCTGTTGTAACGAACTGGGCCCTCGTTGGGCCTCGGATGTCGGTCGTCAAAATAACTGGACCCGTTTTAAGTCCAAAGTTCGGCCCATCGAAACTTGGTTTTCTTTCTTCTAACCCGAACCGTCGTAAACCGAGAATAATCGAACCGGTTTCGGTTCGAGCCGAGCTAAACCGGGGAGTGCTAAACTCCTCTCTAACACAGATAAACATTAATGAAAAACTTTAATAATATCATAAGGTAAAGAAGAGGGTTATCAATACACCCAAATTCTAATGCTGTTATCGAAACCGATCTATCACGGTGTTCGTCTTTTATATTAGAATTTCTCTAAGTTTAATATAAACTTGATCTTTAATATTAAACTGAAACACATAGATTACATATAAGAATAAATATTCTTAATAGATCATATGTGAGTTGCCAAAAAAATAAGATCATATTTGCATCATAATTTTCTTCTGACTACCAAATTGGCACTAAAAAAAAAGGATTTGAACGACATTCAATGCATCAAGTTGCAGAGCAGGCACATGGGGGGACAAATTTGAACGACATCCAATTTACTATATTATATTAGAGTATTTTGCAAAAATTAATACTTTCTCAACTTAGCATCATTTTTTAGTATTTAAATTATTGTTCATTTTTTTTAGTATTTTTGATACTATTCATAACAATTAAACATATCAAACATATATACGTTAAAACGTGTATGTAAATGTATTTTCGTCATTTACACGCTAAAAAAGTGTTAAATTTATTAAAAAAAAAGTTAAATTAAGTGCCAGTTTATAAAAATATGTATAAATTTTTTATATGTTAAACATTTTTTTAGAAACAAATTACATAACCCAACGATATTAGATGATGCACTGCATCATCCTGTATAAATAATAATTTTGCGGAAAAAGAAAAGAAAAGAGAAGTCAACAATAGGTTAGCGCCAATATCCAATTTATCCATGCATTTGTGATGTACGTGGCTATTACCATTTGATCGAAAACTGGATCTGGTCAACGAGGGCTGGTTGGCATATAATAAACTGTGAAAGGACAGATCAAGCAGTGAATTAAAATCTCTATATATGAGAGATTCACATAGGTGTATAAAGACCATCCAAAATTTTCTCTTGAAGAAAACAAAACAAAAACTAAAAACCAAGATGGCTTTGCAAAAGTTTTTTCTCTTGGGGCTGCTTTTGCTCCTAACCTTCGTCGGCTCTCCGGCAACAGTCGATGGACTGGGTTGGCCGTTGTCAACCAAACTTGCACATAAACTTAGCTGTGCAAGTTTCTCTGAATGCTTTTGTCTCATGAGACATTTGTTGTTGTTTTTTCTAATATGTCCATTCTTTTATTTGGAAGACCGAGGAATTATTCGAATTCCTTTGACTTTCATGAGCCCGAAACTAAAATATTTTCTGTTGATTAGTATTGTATCTAATGTTAATTTGTATTGTGAACACCGATCCCGTCATCAGGTCTTGTGAAGACCATTGACAAAGTGATAAGAAACAGGCTCAGCTCAATTCGAATTCAAGGAGACAGCAACCACGCCGATGGACTTCAACTGTGGTTCGCCACCAGAATTCCATAGACGGAACTAACGAGGAAAAACTATCTTCTTTTCAATCCTTTTCAAATTTAGATTTCAGATTTAAACGATAATACATCTATCTATCGAAACATTCAAAAACAAGAAACAAATCATTGTAAAAAACGTTTATTTTGGTATGAATAAATTTTACATTCATTCAAAAAAAAAAAAAATTGTATTGTGAAATGTAGAGATAACAATGGTGAAAGGTTTTTTTTTCTTGTGTATTGCAAAACGATAAAGCTTACAGCTTTATATTACAAGGCTCTCATATCTACTTACCAAACTTGTACAATCCTACAATAACTATAACGTAAAGGCTGATTTCCAACCATCCCAATCAAGGCTAAACAAAAGGGATTCGAAATTTACTCCAATGTTGCAATCTTTAATCCTTGTGGAATTGACACCTATATACTACTTTGTCATAATTATGCACTTGCAATAATTTAGGGCGTAATAAATTGTAAAGCTAAGATTCTATTGGAGCTTAAAATAGATACTATCAAGTTTTTTTGCGCGGTTGCCAAAGATCGAATTTGAGTCACTTGTGTGATAGACGAAATACTTACCACTATACTAAGCTGCAATTGCGCTCTTTGAATCAAACAATAAAATTCTATGGCATATGCGGTTATGACATACACTACAAAAAAACACAGTTTTTACGACCCCCAAAGAGTCCAAAAATGGTCGCAAATGACCAATTTACCACCATTTTGGGGAAAAAAAAAATTAATCGCAAATATTTGATCACTACTAATATGTGACTCCCACTATCAATCGCAATTTAGAGACTGATATGTGACTCCTATTATCAGTCCCACTATCAATCGCAATTTAGAGACTGATATGTGACTCCTATTATCAGTCGTAATTTAAAGACTGATTTGCGACTACCAGTAAAAACAAAATTAAAATTCCATAATTCGAAATTCCAATTCCAAAATTAAAATAGAAATTAAAATTACAAACTAAATTCTGATTCCATAATTCCAAAATTAAAATTGAAATTGAAATTACAAACTAAAATAAAAATTGAAATTACAATCTCTACGCCTCTTGGCCGCCGGGAACGCAAACCACGGAGGCAGCCTCGCGAGCAGTCTCCGCCTTCTTGAGAAGCCATATAAGCTGCCCAATCTAAGTCAACAAATTCAAGACGCTGCTCCTGTGTCTTTGCCTTGACTTTATCGATTGTGTCGGAGCTCTCAACGTCAAGGATTATGGTCTTTTCTTGAAGAGTCTTTGCGTAGATTTGCATCACCATCTGTAAAAAAAGAAGAAAAAAATGTATGCACAATTTCGTTAGCACACACAACAAACTAACGATATCACTAATACTAATGTTTTAGAGCATCTAACGACACAAGACCTTGGAGAAAAACTTTTGCGCATGGCTTCGTATCTGAACAGCGGGTTTCGTACCTATATGTTCCGCAGAGAAATCAAGACTCAAGTTCTTCAGAACAAGAGGAGCTAGCTAAGAAGCTGTTTTGTATGAAAGCAAACTCAAGCTTCAATCCATGAATTTGATACCTTCGATTTGACGCCAAGCATGACCATAAAGCTTTATAGCTTCAAGGAATCTCTCATGCTCTGCCTCACTCCACTTTTCTCTCTGCTTAGTTACTGTGTACGGCTTCCTAACCTTCAAGAACAATGCACGTAGACGTCAGACAAATATGAAAAAACCTTCTCGCACGATGAAATTTGTCTTCTCAATTGTTAACAAAACATATACCTTAACAACGTTTTCAATCCAATTACTGCTGGTTTCTGGATTTGTTCCTTCATTTGAATTGCAACTTCCATTTTCTACATTGCTGCTTAGTTGCTCACTTCGATCCTAGAGTAAAAAACCCAATGAATTTAAACGGCTTGTAAAGCAACGATAAAACCATCAATTCGCATTTTTTTTCTTCAAGTTCTTCCAAAAAAGATATTACTTTCATATACAATCTACTCCTTCGAAATTCGATAAGCTTCACTAACTACTCTTAATTCATCAATCTGTTTTCCAAAGAAGAAGTTAATTTAATTCGATAAGCTTCACTAACTACTCTCTTCGCTTAATATCCTGAGTGAACAGAACAAATCCTACTCTCAAATTAGACCAAAATACTCGCTAACACTACTAAATTTGGATGAGCTAAAAAATTTCCAACAATCAAAGAACCAATTGAAGAACCAAAATTGAGATTTCATATTTAGGTGAAAGACGGGGAAACCTGATTCCGCCGCCGCTGAAGAGAGCGTCGGGATCTCTGGAAGAAATCATGGCAACATGCGGGGGATCGGAGGAGGCAGGTGAAGAAGATTCGGCATCCCCACGAAGGGGAGCGACGGAGGAAGAGGGTTGTGGAGAAGATGGATCTGTCAGATTTGGTGTTAGGAAAATCGAGAAGAAGAAACAGAGGGAAAAGTAGAAGACGATTAAGGAAGAAATTTTTTTGGAGTAGAAGAAGAAAAACCTCGAGGGAGAAGAGGAAGAAGAAGAAAGAGGCGGAAGTGGTAGTGGTGGAGAGAGAGTGAAGTGCGAAGCTCTCTATCGCCGGCGATTAGAGAAGAAGATGAGGAGGAGGAGAAGAAGAGAAGGAGGGAGGCGAAGTGGAGAAGAAGAGAAGAAGAATATCGAGGGAGAGAAAGATGAGAAGGTTTTGGAGAAGGGAAAAATATCGAGAGAGAAAGAAACGCAGAGTAATTAACTAAACAATTGCAAATCGGTCGCAAACGAAAAAGATGAGAGGCAAAAAAATTGCCGCATGATATTTCACAAAAATCCTTGAATATTTCTAAAATTTTTATAAAATGGTCGCAATGCGATTATTTTGCGACCATTTTAAATCTATACCCTAAATCCTAAACTTTCAATATTTCTTATTCTAAATATGACTTTATAATCATTATTATTCTAATTTTAACACTACAACTCTATATTTAAACAGTAAATTAATATATGGTAATTAAATTTTAAAAAATTTCAATCTTTCAAAATCATTTCATATAAAACACATATACACTTACTACATTTTTGAGAATATACAAACATAAGTTTAAAAATATTGGAATTTAAAAGTTTTTTTTCTCTATTATCATGATTATATGTATATAGTAGTTCAAATCTATATAAAAACGTACAAATTAACATATTTACAATTCAGTATTGATGAGTTTTTTAAAAAAATCGAGTGGAATTGCTAAACGGTCGCAAATTTGGGACCCTTTTGTGACTACTATTAAAAAAATAGAGTGGAGTTGCTAAACGGTCGCAAATTTGAGACCCTTTTGTGACTACTTATACATGTTATGAGTAGAAACAAACATAAGTTTAGAATATTAAAATTTCAAGTTTTTTCTTCTAATATCATGATTCAATCTATATAATAGTTTAAATCTATATAAAACGTCTAAATTAACCTATTACAATTATATATTGATTAATTTCTTTTAAAAAATCGACTGGAGTGGCAAAACCGAAGCAAATCAGTCACAAATTTGGGACTATTTTTGCGACTACAAAGTAAGACTATAAATCAGTCACAAATATGCGACCCTTTTGTGACTATTATGTTTCGTCGTTAATTTCTTTAAAAAAATTGACTAGAATGGCAAAAACGAAGCAAATCAATCACAAATTTGAGACTATTTTTACGACTACAAAGTCATACTACAAATCAGTCTCAAATTTGCGACTCTTTTGTGACTCCTTTGTTTCGTCGTTAATTTGCAACTGTTTTGCCACTCCATTGCGAGTAGTCGCAAAGTAGTCGCAAATTAGTCACATTTTCGTCCCACTTTTTTGGGATAAAAAAAAAAAATTCATAAAAGTTGGTCACAAAAACTGTATTTTTTTGTAGTGACATAAGAGAGAACATGTTGAGTGAGCTGCATAAGAGAGGTTTTCTAGAAGGGCTAAGAAGCTGTACGTAAGATGGAGTTGTGCAAGTTTTGTATGATGGGAAAGCATTCCAAGGCGTCTTTCAAAACTGGTCAGCATACCATAAATGGTCTTTTAAACCATGGGCATTCAGATGTGCCAACACGAGAACATTGGAATGATGCATATATTTTGTCATCTTTATTGACGATTATTTGAAGGACTGTGTTTACCTTTTTTGTCAACATAATAGATATTTATAACGGCTCAGATATCCTAACCGATATCGATAGGGTAGACTCGAACATTCTGTGTTAATACGAGGTGTCCAAAAAGTTCACGATTTAGAAGGATGAAATTGAGAAAGCTGATACATGAGATCAGTTAATGGCACATAATATACTATATACTTATTATTATAATTATATTACATGGTATTTTGTGATATTTTGGGGGAAGGGTTCTGGCCGGGAAACAATTAGTCATTCCATAAAGTTTTTAAACGATCACTAGATCTGACCCCCAAAAAAATGATCATTAGATAAAACAGTTTTTTTTTAGAATAGAAGAACATAATTTAAATAAAAAGATTACTTACCATTTGTTTTTTTAATTATATTTCCATCGAGATCTCAAGAAATTGAATGCAATTTACATATATTTAATACATCTTATTCTATTTGAAATTATTTAAAATGTATAGATATACACAGATGAGCAATATGAAGTTAATTAAACGTGTAAGGAAAAACAGAAGAAAAAAAATTATCATGTAATTTCTGTTACATATGTTCATTTAGTTTTTTTTTTTATTTTTATTTTATTTTATAACAAGGGTTCATAAGTTCATTTAGTTAGACCCAGTTAGACCCAATAATTTTGCACTTTCTAGTCGAGTGCATACATACATAATATTTGGATTATTACACATGTGTAAAAGAATAACTAAGAATAACATTAAATAATATATATATATATATTTATAATTTTATTTTATTTTAAATGTTATTTTATTTTATTTTACTAAGAATAACATTAAAGTATTTTTATTTTATTTTATTTTAAATGTTGGCAATGTTTTTATGATCGTAAAAGAATAATAAAACCAAACATTTTATTTTTTGGATTACCAGGAGGTTTTGGGCCGAAGCCTGTAATTTCTTTATGCCCGAAATCACAACATTTAATATTAGTTCCGTCTCAATCGTCATTCGATAATGTGACCAAACACTTTCTCTTTCTAAAACAAGTATATGCACAATCAAAACAAAAGCCCATTTAGTTTTTAGCAGCAAATGGTCCAAAATCTTCGTCTTGTGAAAGTTTTTTTTTTTTGACAAAGGATTTGCAATTTAAATAAATGTAAATGTTACAGCTATGACTCAAAGTCATACAATTTTTAGAGAGTTATAAGGGAGAAGTTTAACAATACATTTGGTCAAAACATATGAGAAAATGGAAGACAAGTTTCAAAAGCATGAAACTATATTAAGAGGAAGAGATGAAGATTAGCCATAGTTATCACGGCCTCTACGACCGCGTTTTCCTTTGACCGTTGTCCGTTCCATCTCTTGCAACTTTGTGTAGGTTTGATAGTCCATCCTCGCTGAGTTCTCATGGGAGATGAGTCCACTAGGTCCTCATCTTGTAGAGCCTCCATTAAGTCTGTTACTGTTCCCTGAAAATTACAATCATCATTCCCAAACATGGCTTCATTATCCAACGACCTACACACACTCGGATCATCCTCATCATTAGTTACAACTGTGGTCACTTCCAATGTTGTGATATCACTCGTTTTTATATGTTTTTATTATGGTTTTTGCATATTTGTAATTTCAAAACTCTTTTCAGGTTATTTAGACAAAATCATTGCAAATTGGAGAAAAACCAAATTTTTGGCTCAGAGTCAAACCGTCAGAAGTTCAACTGCCAAAAAGGTTCTTCTCACCGTCTGATCCAGCCCAATTTTGGAGACATCAAAGTCAAACCAACTACCTTTCCATTCCAAGTGATTTGAGGACGATCAAACGGTTCAATCAGAAGATACATGAAGATCAAGAAGTCTCATTCGGTCGCTCCTAGAGCAGCTCCACCCGCGGCCAAGAGGCAGTTCACTGTGGCCAGAGGCTCTCCGCCCGTGGCGAAGGAGTGATTCGCCGCGGTCAGAAGACTTGGACCCGCGGTCAGTCCCTGTTTTGATCCCGAATCCCATTTGCAAGCCCGTTCGAATCCCGTCAAATCCAACTTCGGAGAAACCCTAAAGATCGAGAAATTAGAGCAGAAGACATATAAATATGTGATTTAGAAACCCTATTTTCGTGTGCCCCTTTTGTGTGCCACTTTAGTTTACTTTTTGCACCAAACTTTGTTCTTAGTTTTTGCTTTTACTTTTCGAGATTTGTAGAGAAGTTTTCTCCCAACTTTGGTCTTAAAATCGAGAAGCTTCTTCTTCAATCTCCTCCTCTTTATTTAATCATGTTTTTGCTTTTTTTAGTTATGTCCGAGTAGTTCTCTTGTTGGGTATATGGATCTCAATGGGCTCTCATGAATCGATTTATCATTTGGTTTTTAGATTAGGATATCGATTAGGGTTATTCGTTATATCCTTATTGTTAATGCATGTTTGCTTGATTGTAACTGAACCTATGTAAATTAGAGCCACGACAGTGCTGAATCTATATGCTTGAACTAGGGTAGGCGAGCAATTTTGCTACAAGAAACGAAAGTATACTTGTAGATGTATTGTGAGCGTTAACGAACTTGTCTTTGTCATCATAATTTTCTGCGCGGCCAGCGACGAAAGCGACTGGTTGAGTATATAAATTGTAAGTGTGTAGGATGTACGAGAGTAGTCTACACATATTTTCGTGTTCCAAGTTCAAGAACCAATAGACGAAAAAGTCGCTTTAAAATCCTAATTAATTGCTTGTGATAATCGACCATGATCCGTAGAGAGTTTCCGATTGCCCTACGTTTCGTTTAATTGTTTACAACCTCGTTGTACAAAATCGTGACACACCAAAAGCCTTTTTCGTTTTAGACTTCCTTACTAACTCTTTTTCTGAGGTCTCACAGAAAAGTGTGCCCACCCTATGGATCGACACCCTAAGTACTACTTTGTACTACTGTGCACTTGCAGACGTCTAGGGTTTATAAATTTTATTACCTGAAACTAAACGACAATCCCGCATGCATCATAGAGATAACATTGGATGAAGCAAGAGGGGACAAATCCCCTAAAGTGGTAATGGCATCAGGTGGTGATGCAGTTTCTGTCAATTTAATTAGTTTCAGCATCGGAAATGGCTATAGTTGGGAGAATAATCTCTATCCCCTAACCTTCTTTTTTAGTATTTTTTTTTTTTGCCCCAGTAAGAAAAAGTTCTGGTTCCGCCACTACATGTAGAGATTATTCTCCCAACTATAGCCATTTCCGAAAGAGTGGAGACAGTCTTGGTGTAAACAGACTCAGTGTTTAGAGGTTCAGAACCTGCATCTTTGGCTGCAACAAAAGAAGCAACCTGCGTCTGGTGAATGTTGATCTGTTATTTGAAATTAAATGGAGGACTCACTGCTGGATTGGGAAAATGGTTTTCCCTTCCTAATCAGATTTTGTCACTTGAGGCATTTAATTATACCCAATAGTTTTCAACTATCTATTGAGTGAACATACATAATGTTTGGATCATCATACATGTGTAAAGCAGATGATTGGCACAACCATGACAAAATGTTTGAAAGAATAACTTAAATAATAGAGATTACTGCAAAAAAATCTATAACCTTAATTTTTTTTGCAAAAATAACTTTCAGTTCAAAAAAATGCAAGTCAATCCCCTCACCTGCAAAGTTATCTACTGCCCATTTTTCAAACTGTATATAGTCGTGTATCAATTAGTAAAACGACGTCGTTTTGGTTGTTATTTTAAAACCAGAAAATGCAAAATGGAGATTTGATCTATACACTTATCACAAGTGGATTACCATTATGCCAAGATCGTTTTTGATGTCTTTACCAATATAAGTATATTCATATATATTAAAACAATGTGTTTTGTCCTTTGAATATTTTCCCGTCAAAACCGCAAAATCGCGTTTTCCCGTCAAAACCGCAAAATAAGGTTTTTTCGTCAAAACCGCGAAATCATGTTTTCCCGCGAAAACGTGTTTTCTCACCAAAACCGCGATTTCGCGGTTTTCGCGGTTTTGGCGGGAAATCCGATTTCACGGTTTTGACGGTAAAACCTGATTTTGCAGTTTTGACCGGAAAACTTGATTTTGCGGTTTTGGCGGGAAAACGTGATTTTGCGGTTTTGACGGGAAAACCTGATTTTGCTGTTTTGAGAGAAAACGTGTTTTCACGTTTTGGCGGGAAAACGTGATTTCACGGTTTTGACGAAAAAATAAGATTTTGCGGTTTTGACGAAAAACGCGTTTTTGGCGGGAAAACGTGATTTTACAGTTTTGGTGGGAAATCTGATTTTGCGGTTTTGACGGAAAATGTGTTTTCACGGTTTTGGCGGGAAAACGTGATTTCACGGTTTTGACGGGAAAATCTGATTTTGCGGTTTTGACGGAAAACATGTTTTCGCGGTTTTGGCGGGAAAACGTGATTTTGCGGTTTTGGCGGAAAAATCTAATTTTGCGGTTTTGACGGAAAACGCGTTTTGCGGTTTTGGCGGGAAAACGCATTTTCGCGGTTTTGGCGGGAAAACTTGATTTTGCGGTTTTGATGGCAAAATCATGTTTTCCCGTCAAAACCGCGAAATCACATTTTCCCGCCAAAACTGCGAAATAAGGTTTTCCTGTGAAAACCGCAAAATCAGGTTTTCCTATCAAAACCGCGAAATCGGATTTCCCGCCAAAACCGTAAAAACCGTGGTTTTGCGGTTTTGGTGGGAAAACACGTTTTCGTGGTTTTGGCGGGAAATCCTTGTTTAAAAAATATAACCAAAACGACCATGGGCAATATTGCGGGTGATTTTTTGCAGATGAGAGGATTGATTTGTATTTTTTTGAGCTGAGAGTTATTCTTGCAAAAATAT
Organism: Eutrema heterophyllum; assembly: GCA_002933915.1. Lineage (NCBI taxonomy): Eukaryota > Viridiplantae > Streptophyta > Magnoliopsida > Brassicales > Brassicaceae > Eutrema > Eutrema heterophyllum. Next base: position 144,044 of record PKMM01011718.1, on the reverse strand, counting down.
AAAGGTTATGGTTTTTTTTGCAGTAATCCTTAAATAATAATGTTAATATTTATTTTATTTATAAAAATTTGAAATAAATTATGATCTTCTTAACCAAGTTGACTAATAGTACAACGACAAATAAATTTTCGACAACTACCCAAAGATCTATTCCTTCTAAAACAAGCAAGTGCACAATCATGACAAAAACCAAATTCGTTATTAGTGCTGTAGTGTCCATGCTGTTCGTCTGGTAGAAGTCCATCGTTTATCTGAAAATCCTTTGGAGGGCTCGCTGGTGAATTGAAAGAATCGATTCTCTTTTCCAATTTTGTCATAGTATTTGATGTACCTAAAAAAATTCCAAAACATATATCAAAGCATTCAACTAATATTTCGATTAAGACTGTACGATACATATTCTCCTAACTTACCATAGATAAACTTACACGATGAAACAAGAATTAAAACATTGAAAAATAAAACGATTGTCTTCATTTTCTTAATGAAAATTTTATAAAATTTATGAGAAAAATGTATTGAATTTTTTCTTTTGTTAATCGTTTTTAAGTTTCTGTGTGAAGTTATTAGAACTAAAAAGTTTCATATTTATATGTATTTTTACTTATGTTACAAAAAAAGTAAATGTTCTAATTAGCGTTTTTTTGTTATAAATGAAACTTAGAAAAACTATTCTCTTTTCAATTATGATTTTTGTTTTAAAAGTATTCATTATAGTATAATTATTACATTTAGTAATCACTAGGGTTTCAGATGAAGTTGTCCAAAAAGGTTATTTCAGACTAAAATGACATTCCCAGAAACTCATAATTAGTTGATTTTTAAAAATTTGATTAAATAAAGTAATTCAAAAGAGACCACTAATATTTGATTGGGAAATTGCAAGATCTATCAATTCTTAACATCAAAGTTAAGCGTACCTTTTTCTTCCTGTGCAACCATTTAAAAGGAAAAGTCTTATAAACCCCTACATATCTACGAGAAGTAGTTTTCGGAGTTTAGGCTGATTACGTCACAAATTGGTGGGCCCTCGGTAACCAATTGGAAAGGGGTAAAAATCATGAGTAGATATTGTTGTTTTTAAAAAAAAATGTAAACTAAAACAAACCGGAAAAAGACGGGGATAGTGAAAGGTCTTCACTTTTAGGGTTTGGTCTTCTTTCGACGAGTGAAGAAAACTGCTCCAATTTTTTATTTTTCCTCTCCAATATTACATTTTCTTTAACAAATCCGACAAGAGCAGATCGGCTTTTCCCTATCCTCTCACAAACTCGTCGCCAATTTCTGCCGTTCACCCCTTTCCCCCAAAAGCGATTGTCAATTCCACTGTAGCCGCCGAGAAAACAGGTGATGTTGAGTTCCATCAATTTCTGTCCAAAAATCACCAACCTAGTTTTTTAATACTATTTTATCTACAATTTCGATCCTGTTTTTTCTTCGCATGTCTAGATCGATGTCGATTTAGACATATTTTTTTTTCCAGATTCATAACATTAACGGGTCGGTAAATCTAATTTCGGGTACAATTTCAACATATGGCTGATCTCGATCTGCCTCAGAGGATTCTTCCTGTTGAACAAGTGCCTATTGGGCACCGTGTTAACATTTACCAAAAAATGTCGGTTCTTTCTGATATCGAAGTTGCCCTTGACGACCACGAAAGAGATTTCATGAAGAAAACCCAGTTTGGGAAACTGTTCGAATTCTCTGCTCAGCCTGGGTAGTTAGGGCTTTCAGATTGTTCACGCTTACTCGGTTGCTGGATGTGAAAAAAGAAGACGAGATATGGCTGTTATTTGCCGGCAAACCCATCCGATTTTCCCTCCCCGAGTTCAAGATTGTTATTGGTCTTAAGTGTGGCAAATACCCAACTGTAGAAAAGAAAAAAAAAGAGCGCATGTCATTTCCGATTTCTACAAGACCATGTTTGGAGATGAGAAAGAAGCGCCCATAGAACGTGCCATCGAGATATTGCAACAAATGTATGTCGAGGATCCCCAAATGAGACTGCGGTATGCGTGCCTAGCCATCGTCGATGCCATACTGGTCCTGTCTATTAATTTCAGCTGTGCGAAGGTGAACATGGACCATGTTGAGATGCTAGAAGACCTTGATACATTTCTTTCCTTCCCCTGGGGAAGGAAATCCTTTGATGTCATGATGACATCTCTTAAGGAGAGGGAATTAGCGCAGATTGTAATTGCTAATGTTGTTGTCTCAGGCTTTTTCCCCACATTACAAACGGTTGTCCTAGAGGCCGTTCCAGCTATTCAGGAGGACAATGATTACTCGGACGAGGAGGATAACTGTGTTGACAGAACTGTTGCCCGCAGGGGGTTCGTGACAGATGCACTCCAGCTCAACAAAGCTAGAGTGATTGACGCCGAGGAGCAGGTAACTTAAGCATCTATGGCTACATTATCAATTTTGTCGTTTGAGTGAGCTGGCAATTACACTTTTGAACTCGGTGACGTACCAGTAAATAGTATTTAGGTAATTGGGTTTTTGTTTACATTTGGTTAACATCGTTAGCATGATTTATTGTTTTTAGCATAAAACACTGCAAGTTAGTTACCAGACACTCTATTAGGTAACTAGGTTAGCATGTGGAATGCGGTTAACAACGTTAACATGACTTATTGGTTGTTAGCAAAAAACACTGCAACTTAACATTAGTATGCATATCAATTCTGCAGGTCGAGGTGGAAACGATCATACGCCATGATGTTGAATTCAACCCCGAAGAGGAAGACCTCTCATGGAGTGCCGATGAGGTTGATGAAAGGGTGGATCATATGATCAGGCTCGTGAATCAGGGTTTTGAGTTCAAGAGTGAAATGTTTGGCGTTGGGCTTAACCCTGATCAACTTGTTGGGCAAAGAATGAGTAGAAGAGGGGGTAGGAAGGCAAAGCTAGCGGCAAACAAGAAGGGGAAAGGGAAGATACGGAAGTCTGCCGGAATTTCTCGAGGCGGTCAAACATTGTCAACCACTCGCAAAGAGAATGATAGAATTTGGGGGGGGGGGGGGTGTTAAGGAAAAAATCCAGTAGATATTTGCCTAACTGCTTGATGAGAACAACAAGAAGATAGAAACTGTGTTAGCTGCTAACAATCAAAAAGTTATAGACGGGGTGACCAACTGGTTTATCAAGCACCTTGACCTTCAAGTTAACTTCGATGATGGGGCTATCCCTACGGATCCATCCCATGCTAAGAAAAGATGCCGTGGTCAATCTACGCAGCCAACTGGCAACCACGCTACTCGTCGTGGTGCATACACTGACGACAATCCTCCAAAATTGAATCCATTGAGGAGTCCTTCATGATTTCCTTCTGTTGAGGATATTGCATCCCACTACGGAGGTGGTTCTTTTCCAGGCGACGCAGACGTCACCAACACCCGTGCTGAAGATTTCCCCAATGAGAGTTGCACTCATTCTAAAGGTGGCGAAGACGCTCCAACCCAAGAGGACAACCCAATTAAGGTATTAATAGAAGTTCATGTCAAATAAGGGGTCTGATAATAATTAGGTCCCATCATGAATTAACTAATAGATTAAACAGGTCCCAGAAGACTCCATAGCGGGTAAAAAAACGCCAAAATTTGATGGTGAAGAGGTTACAAACCAAGAGGACAACTAAGCCAAGGTATTCAAATGTAACAATTGGGTTCCCATCTCACATTTCACAGAATGTATGTTATAGCAATAGATCAACCTCGAATTAATATTTTTGGTAACGAACAATATTTTTGTTTCCTTTACTCAGGTTTCTGATGAGGGTTTGTCCAATCGGGAGGGGACAGAGATGGAGGCTGTAGATGATGAACCTCTCGATCAAGTGTCAAGAGAAGAGGTAATTTAATTTTTTTTAATGTAGTATGAATATGGATAAGAATATTTGTTTTTGCTCTGAGTACTCTCCCACATCATTATTGGCACACATCCCACACTAGTTGTTAAATGTGTTGTCCTTTGTTAACAATACAAGTTAGTAGTATCGAGTTGTTAACAACACAAGCATAGTTTCTAATTTCTATTTACTGATTTAATAAAGTGTTATTTTTTGAAATTGCTAATTTCCCTTGTTAACACAGGTCCATCCATGCAGCCCATTGAAACCAGCCCCCTTTGTGAAAGCGACCAGCTTAGAGGAAAAAGTAATATTTGAAGCTTAGCAACCATGTTATCGCAATATTAATTTTTTTTTAATATAGTATGAATATGGAAAAGAACATTTGTTTTTTGCTCTGAGTACTTTCCCACATCAGTATTGGCATACATCCCACCCTAGATCTTATATTTGTTTCCCTTTGTTAACAATACAATTTTCGTTAACAACACAAGTAGCGTTGCTAATGTCTATTTGCTGATTTATTAAAATGATATTTTTTGTAATTGCTAACTTCCCTTGTTAACACAGATCCAGACATGCAGCCCACATAAACCAGCTCCCTCCGTCAAAGCGAGTACCTTAGAGCGAAAGGTAATATTCGAACCTTAGCAACCATGTTATCGCAATTGTTGCTAACCAATTTATCATATCAAATGATTTCATTGTTAACACAAATTGTTAACTATTTGTGTTAACAATGAAATCATATTCAGCCATGTTATCGTAACGCTTCTTGTAAATTTACCTTTTCCTCTAACCTGGTTACAAATTTCTCTGCTATCTATAATTCCCAAAATTAATGTTTCGTCATTCCTCAAGAAGGAAATGCAAACCCCCTGGATTCACCCATGAGAGGCCAAAGGGATGGTCAAACTTCATCCCATGTAGAAAGCAATCAAGCATCTGAGGATGATCTCGAGCCCGGACGGACAAGGAAAAGCAAGCGCTTGCGGATGATTTCTAGGAGTCTTGAAAGTCCATATCAATGTGAGGAACGGATCAAGGCTATTTTTGTGCACACTCCCACTAATGGCCCCGCCGATGATGATGGCAACACACTATACCAGGAGTTTATTAAGTCCTTGAAAGGGTTAGTTAATCACTGTAATTTTAATCTCTATAATTTGTGAACTATATCAACTTATTTTTTGGTATTTGTTAACATGATTAGCAGGCCAGTTTCTATCGGAGAGGGAACTCAGTTAACGGTGAAAGATATCAATGACTTAGTGGGCAGGCAGAAATCAATGCCTGCAAAGGTATGCCATATTTGTTCTATTCTCCCCTTGTTACGTAATCAATGGTTGGTACGTATTACGTAATCAGTGACCTTTCTTTGCTCACACAGGTAATGGACCCTCTATGTAGATTCAGAAGGCACATGCTCATAGTCGATTCTCGCCAGCCGAGAGTTGATGTGTTGGATACTAAGTTTGTGTCGCTGCTAACGAAGTTGTATCCTAAATTCAACAAGACTGTTAACAAGAGTGAATTTAAATTTTCCAAAGCACCATAGAAAAAATTGAGGGAGTGGGCGTTGATGACTCCGCGACATTATACTGATGTTGATTACCTCTACCTGCCATTTAACCTTGACATCAAGCATTGGGTGTTTCTTGTGGTTAATCTGTTATCGAAGATCCTGGTTCTTGACTGCAACGCCAACCTAAGGTCTGATGCTAGAATGGTTTCAGAAATCCGCCCCCTGGCAGCCATGCTGCCTTATTTTTTCCGACAGGCGGCGCTGAACAACCAGATGAGTCAAGTGGCGACTATTGAGTTTGAGATTGAACGAATTACTTCTCTCCCCCAGATCACGTCCACCAATGACTTCGGTATGGTCGCCTTTTTCCTAATGCTTGATCATGCCATCTTTGGATTGCAGGCTTGTTTGGATTATGATCTTTCCAAGCTGGAGATGGATACCAAGAAACCGATGGTAGTCCTCATTCAGCAATACCAACGCTGAACCCATCCATGCCATCGTTGAATCCCCACCCCTTGTAACCTATTGAACTTTTTTTATTTTGTATTGCGGATTCTATGACGTCGAATCGCCAACTTCTTTATTTCTTTTTTGTATTTGTGGATTATATGGATGGTGTGTGGTTTTTACTGTGACACCCTTGTTTATTTTTGTCACACTTTATCGATGCTGGTATTATGAACACCTCTTCCATTTTTAGGCTTCTGAACCCCCACTATTTTTGTTTTTACCCAAACATGTGACTTTGTTAAATTATACAGCCGAGTTAGCAACATACAACAATATTTAACAGATAACGTAGTTATCAAGTGATAGAACATGCGTTCTGAACAAGACCAATAATTGCTAAATTTAAATTTCTAATTTCTAACTACTAACTTCTAACTTCTTTATTTCTTTTTTTGTATTGTGGATCTATGGATTGTATGTGGTTTTTACTGTGACACCCTTGTTTATTTCTGTCACACTTTATCGATGCCGGTATTATGAACACCTCTTCCATTTTTAGGCTTCTGAACCCCCACTGTTTTTGTTTTTACCCAAACATGCGACTTTGTTAAATTATACAACCGAGTTAGCAGCAGACAACAATATTTAACAGATAACATAGTTATCAAGTGATAGAAATGCGTTATGAACAAGACCAGTAATTCCTAATTTCTAACTTCTTTAGTATCGTGGATTATATGGAAATAATGTGGTTTTTACTGTGACACCCTTGTATATTTTTGTCACACTTTATCGATGCCGGTATTATGAACACCTCTTCCATTTTTAGGCTTCCGAACCCCCACTGTTTTTGTATTTACCCAAACATGTGACTTTGTTAAATTATACAACCGAATTAGCAGCAAACAAAAATATTTAACAGATAACGTAGTTATCAAGTGATAAAACATGCGTTATGACACAAAAGGTTATCATTTCTGGCTTTAACATTGTTGCGCTGATGGTGGCCAAGTTCTGAACAAAGTTACCCTTATCCCTACGTAGCTGTCACTATAAACACATCAAAAGAGGAAGGCTACCTACATTATTTATTTACATTTTATAAACATGAGATGACCATAACCATCCCTCACCATCTACGCAAGTAGCCATATTTTAACAAAAAAACACGCACTACCATTTATCCATTGCTGCTTATAGACCCCCTGCAAAATCGATGGTCAAGCGTTAACATCAAAACACCATCTACATTACGCACCTAATCGGTATAGAAATTGAATTATGTTATCGGCAAAGGGGCTTTGCAGGTAGAACGGTTGTGGCCACGCCCACGACATCTTGTGCACTTTCTCTGGGAGAGACGCTACAAATAATGGAAGCGACATTAGTTAGTGTTAATTGCAAATAAAAATACTATATCCTAGTTCACTTTTTAATATCCCGACAAACTAGTTAACATATATTATCGATAATATATTTGTTATCAGATATCTATATGTTAGAAATGTATTCGATACCATAGTTAACAATTATATATATATATATAACCCACTTAGCATACCTTCATATATAGTTATCTTAAATTCTCTACAGGATAAGATCCGCTGCTTCCGGGGCCTTCTTGGTGGGCGGCGAACAGCCGGAGGTTTCAGCCCCCCGCCCCTCCCCCCGCCAACATCGCCCTCACTTGGTGCTAGCTGATCCATATCCGGGACCGGCATTATAAGTCCGATGTACGACATCTTGCAATACTCCGTTGAGTAGTGAATACCAACCAAACTATCCACACGGACTCCTTCTCGTATCGCCGCTGCTATGGCATGGCAGCAAGGTATATTAATAGCTGGAACTCCCTACAACTGCAAGTTTCCTCCCATAGATGCACCGTGTAAGTGACGTCATATTCATCCCGCACCTCATACAATCCATCACCTAGGCGTTAAACAAATTAACAAGACATTGTTAGCAGTATAAACATCAAATGTTAGCATTAATTAAACGACATATTACCTATTTTCATAACAAAATAACCAGACGACTTATGGAAACCTTCAATCAGCATCTCCTGGATCTTTGGATTGACCACATCTTCCTCTTTTTCGGCAGACTCCCTCCTAAGGGCAAACCAAGAAACAAGAGTAGTATGTATTGTTTCTAGAATGGAAATGGTTGGGTATTCACGACACATTGTCATCATTTTGTTTAAAGCCTCTGAAATATTGCTCGTCATGACGTTGTACCGCTCCCCAACAAAGTGAGACCTTGTCCAATGCTCGAAGCCAATCCGTTCAAGATAATCGGCGCCTTCCTTATCGATGGCTTTAATCTCGGCAAAAGCAATGTCAAAGTCACAAAAGCGATATGCACGCGCAACCTGTGAGACTAGATTGCTTAAATGATGTGATTTGAACAGGTTGACTGTTGGAGGTGAGTTTAGCACTCCCCGGTTTAACCCGGTTTGAATTAAGATTAGCCCAACTACTAGTCTCAAGCCCATCAAGACCGACCGCCGAAATAAAAGGAAGATCTTTGAAGATAAAGACAAATCCCGAGAAAAGAGGAAGTTATCCATATCCACTACGGGAAATCGCCAATATCAAGTCAAAAGGGAAAAGGAAAATCGACCGACTTCAAGACTTATAAATAGAGGAGCTCCTTGTTCAGAATAATCATGAACTACTTTCTATGTAACAAGAACTACGAACTGGCTTGATCCCGATTCTTATGGTACGTAGGCAGCATTCACAGGCACATCTGTAAAATCAATAAGAAAAATCTCCTAAAACCCAAACCGATTTCATCTATCTACGAGATGTGTGATTTTCGGAATCAACAGGTTGACCACATTTCACTGGAGATAAACCACACATGCACCGTGGGACGACATTGGATACACATGTTTATTTGTATCCAACAATGTTAGCAATGGATGGAAGATAACAATGTTAGCAATTTATGGACGATAACAAAGTTAACTCAGAAAATTAATTTTAGTTTCCAACAAGTTAACGAAAGCCTACCTTTCGAATGCTAGCGTAAGTCAAAGCATGCATGTCGGAGACAAATACCAGATCATGCTCGTCCAGTACTATGGCGCTTAATTTCCGTATGAACCACTCCCATGAACCATCGTTCTCACTGTTAACTATGGCAAATCCCAATGGGAACACCTGGTAATTCCCGTCATGTACACTTGCTGCGAGTAGACAACCTCCATAACGCCCACTTAAATGCGTACCATCGATGACGATAACTTTTCGCATGTAACAATAACTGCGAGCGCAGGCGTCCAACGCGAAGGAAAGGTATTTGAAACACACAACACCATTTGGGCTGGTCTCCGTCTCTTAGGACACCACTGAGTTTGGATTCGTTGATAGAAGTTTCTAAAAATAAGGCGCTACCAATGCAAAACTCCCTGTCGCGCTACCCATAGCGTTATCCATAGCTATCTCCCTGGCGCAGATCACTAGCCAATTCATGTGGGCCGAATTATGGGCCCAGGTCAACGATTACCCTAGCCCGAGTCGGTGGCCGCATGGATCTTACAAAGCTCAATTCCAAACCAATTTTCCTCGACTTTTCCACACCTAGGACCGCCTCGGTTCAAGACTCATCACCACCACTGCGTTCGTCTGGAGAGGTGACACATGCGGCCACAAGGCCACCCTTATTCAATCCACCTCGGTCAAATCTCAGAATGAAGCAACAAATCCCCGAGCCAGCAAGATCCCACCCAGAACAATCGGAAACGCCGACGGTGAAGTAAACCGAAGCAAAAGAACCAATGACTCAGAACGCTTCAACGATATTGAGCTTACCGCGGTACCAGGAGAAGCAAGATTCGCGGAGGATATCCCTCGCTCACGATGTTTCGACCTCATTTTGACCGCCCTTCATTTTCCGACCCCTGCGATGACCTCGGCAAAAAGATTCCAATCGCCGTACTCATAGACGATACCAGCAATGACATAATCGCTCTCATCCAATCCATCTCGGACGATTCTCAGAACAAAGCAGCAAATCGCCGAGCCCATGAGAACTCAACCCGAGAGGAATACCAATGACCAGACAACTCGAACCAACGAAACTGACACCTTGGGAGGTATCATAAATGACCCACCTCGGCACGAGAGGGACCATAGGCCACAGAGAACTCCCGTGATCCGAGCCATTTCGACAATTATTTCACATGAGGAAATCTTCTCTGGACGGAGCAAATGCAACTCGTCGACGAAATGATAAAAATTGACAGAAACCAACGCAACAAGCTGGAAGAAGCATTTTCGGAGGATATCCACGACTCGGGATGCTTCGACAACAATCTAACGGAAGAGGAAGAGAATTTTCTTTGGGTAGAACATATGCAGCATGTAGACGAGCTAAGGAGGTACATGTGCCGAAGCGATAAGTCAGTAGAGACGATCCGACCCTGGGTAGGCGAAATGAGCAAGACCAAAGCGGCTCCAACTCAAAACAGCACCGTGAGGCAAACGACCAGTCCAACAGAGCATCAGACAATCAGCGCAGTTCCGGAGGTCGATCGAATGCTAAGGGAAACCCGAAAAACCGAGGCGATCATCCCCGAACGCAAAAAGGTTAGAATTCCGTTCTACGACGGGTCGGCCGATTCGAACGACCACATTAGAATTGTTCGTATGGTGATGTGCCGAGCCGGACTAGAGGAAGACAAGGAAGATGCGAGGTTTTGTCGCCAATTCACCGAACACTCAAAGGACGCCGCGCTTCACTGGTTCTCAAACCTCGGGAGAAGCTCAATCTACAACTTTCGCCAACTATCTACCTAATTCCTAGAGAGTTTCGCCGCACTAATAGAGCAAGGAACCTCTGACCTTGACCTATGGAGTCTGATCAAGGATCCGACGGAACCATTGCGAAGCTTTGTAGACTGATTCAAAGCAGCGGTGTCGCAAGCAGGAGATGTGAACGAATAGGTCGCAATCAACGCACTAAAAAGGGGACTATACCACCGATCGGATTTCAAAAGAGAACTGATATTGAAGGCGCCGCTGACATTCCAGGATGCCGTATGTCGAACTTCAGATTTCACCTCCGAGGAAGAAAGAACGAGAGACGCCCCACCTAGAGATCAGGCTGACGATCGGTACGATACAACCTCTTCCGAGGCAACTATGCGCCACCCAGGTCGGATCCCATTTTACGATGGAACGACAACCCATGTAGCTTACGTAACGACCTAATGTTGCCTTCTCCACAGCATTAGGTCGTTACGATCCCGAAGGAATCAAGACCGAAGATGGGTATAGCTTGTGGTTTGGGAAACATCTCAAGGGAACCGCCCTCGACTGGTTTTCGAAACTCGACCGAAATTCAATCCACAATTTTCGGCGACTATCTACCCGACTCATAAGGCGTTTCTCCGAACATGAAATCTTCGATGCCGATTTGTGAACCCTAACCCAAAGGTCGACGGAGTTGCTGTGACATTTTATGGAACGCTTCAAAATAGCACTTTCAATGGAAGAACTCGTAAGTGACCAGGTTGCACTCGATACATTAAAACGGTCATACGGCACAGATCGGACTTCGGAAGAGAAATGAAGCACAAAGAGCCCTTGACAGTCCAAGACGCTCTGGACCGAGCCTCGTTTTTCATTTATAGGGAAGAAAAGGCGATAAGCGCTCCATCCCGAGTAAAGAACGACAATTAACCAAGACGCTCCAAGATAAGAGATCAGTTCCGAACTCAGAGAACAAACTTGAAGAAATTACCAGCCCATCCCATTTCAAAAACGCGGTAAAAGTAAAACTCCATTCAATCCGACGAGCGGGACAAGACAATGCAACAAGAGGAACAGCCCAAATCCATAACAACCGCACATCCACCTCGTCACCATGCCTGCAAAACCGTCCTACGACTGCAAATATGTCGTACATCGATTCCTTCATGTGCCACAATACCACAGACTCCTACTTAGCCTTTGAACCCACCCCTCCCACATCCATACAACAGCGCTGGCATCCGAATAAGATAGGCGCGGAGAAGCTGGAGGAATTCTTTCAGGTCGTTCGTAATCTACCCAAAGAAATCACGTTCACCAAAGCATTCCAAGCATACGAGCTCGGACGCTTCTTCCGCGACAGCACCGAATCCACATCAGAAATAGAGGATCTCTTCACCTACGCAAGACGCGGAAGGCCAATCGAGATACTCTACAAAACTCAGGAACATGGGCAATTTCTCATCTCGTGCATCATTCAAGGGCTCGATTTCACTAACGTCCTTTGAGACTCGGGAGCTTGCCTTAGCATCATCTCCAGCTCAACTGCCAAATACCTCGGCATCAAGCACATCCAGCCAACCAGAACGAGGATCAACATATCCAACCAGTCTCATACCACACCAAAAGGGATAGCAATCGACGTACCTGTGCGAATTGGCGATTCCATAGCCCCCGTAGACTTCTACGTCTTCGAAGTTGACAAAATCTATCCGGCTCCAGTAATCCTCGGATGGCCATTCCTAGCCACTACCGTAGCAATCATGGACTGGCCACATCAACGCCTATCTCTCACCCAAATCGACAACAATGTCTTCTACCCTGCCACCCAACTCAACCACGAAGAAGAAAGCACCTCGGAGACATTGCATAGCAACAACAGATCAACCGAGGGAAACAAAAGAAACCTCGAAAAGAACCGCACAAGGAGAAAACTCTCCTTTAGCTAGGGACCACCTCGTTACAATGAACTACGGGACGGCTTGATCCCTGAAAAAGGTATGTAGGCAACCAATTTTCGGAAATGTGTAGCTGTCCTCCCTCTTTAAAAATGGGGTAGTGGGTACGTATACACATACTCCCATATTTTGTAAGAACGACTTTTCATACTTCCTAAGTTTTTATCAATATATATTGCATCTACCAATCATTCTCGTCTATTGCTGGCCACAACAACGGGCTCGTACATCCTTTTCGGATCCTAACCACTATCCTATACGGATCACGGTTCTTTTACAATCCACCACGGATTAAAGCGCGCTATATAAATTTTAGGCGGAAATATCCGGACCAAAGGAAGGAAATGATATATCTCGACCAAACCACTCACAATTTTACTATCGAAACAGGAACGTAAGCCGAGTCTACATCGCAAACCCTAAAACCGAAGTAAAAACTAAACCCAGTTATCACCCGCTTCATAGCACAATGGTCTTAAACATCTCAACATATAATACTAAACGTTCCATTTCAGGAACACACCACTTTGTATGAGATTCTAAATACATTTTCAAACTTCACTTCGCCTATTCTAAACGGCTCGGAAATCAACTGTTACATCTCTTTCCGGCATAAACACAATACGAAGAAAAACACCATAGCATATCATCGGATAAAGCCATCCAGGCATATGTTCAAAACAAAAAGTTTAACACCAATCGCAAGAAAAACAGATCCTTACAAAAGAGAACTATTCCATTTAGTTTGCGTCGGTTTCAACAGGATTCTCAGCACGCTCCACAGTCCCAACGGGATCGATCGCTGCAGCTCGAGTCGCCGCAAGATCAGTCGGCTCATCATCATGAGGAGAGACTTCTGAGATAGGAGAAACTTTCAGCTCATCCCTTACGTAAGTCTCAATCCTATCAATTTCTTCCTCAACGCCAGTCAGCTCGGCTTTCCAAGATTTCAGCTTCTCCGCCTCGTCATCAAGGGACTTGACCTTTCCTGATTGAATGTCCTCGATGAGCAGTAGATTACAATTAACCTCAGGCAACTCGGGCTTTTTGCCCTTAGCGTCTTTCAACTTGTCGACCCCCTCCCTCGCTTTAGAGATTCGGTCCTTGAACTTACGGGCCGACTCGCGCCTGGCGTCCTTCTGAGCCTTTTCGATCTCGGCAGCATACAAGGCATTTTTCTCCTCGATCAGCTGCTTCAAGGAAGTTATCTCGGTTTCCAGCTTCCCCTTTTGAACCTCACATCGGGTAGCAAGGTCTGCAGAGTTTGCTGCCTCCTCTTTCAGAGCAACCTTCTCCCTTTCAAGGTCCGCAACTCGGGTCGAGAGTGAAGTCAACTTCTTTTCCACCTCGGTCAGCCTTTTCTTCTCAAACAAAGCGTCCTTCCTTTCCTCGTCAACTCGGCGCTTGTTGCGGCGGGCCTCAGACTCATAAGTGGCCGTCATCTCGTTAATGGAGGCGATAAACTAAAAAAAAAATTAGCGAAATCCAAAACACTTGCCATCATCACAAAGAATAGAATCCTACATTGGTGCAACGCAGCGCCATATTCGCGTACGTTTTCTCCTCGATAAGCTTGTCAAGAGGAGGAAGTTTAGCCCCAAGGCCGTTGATTCCCGAGAGAAGAGTGGCTGACATAGCAGAATCATCAGTTATTGCCCTAGAAGGCGGAAGCTCGGCAGAGGAACAATCGGTACGATGTTTCTTCTCGATAGATTTCCCTTGATCTTTTTGCGGCAAGGAACGCTTCCGACTTGGCTGGTTCTCATTCCTCGTTGGAACTGGAGGGAGTTCGGAGATCTGGGGAAGGGCCGGCACAACCCTCTCTGCACTGGTGGGAGCAGGAAAATTGGAAGGATTAGCTATGTCCTTCCCGATATCATCAATATTCACCACGGGAGAACCAGCCAGGATCACCGCTTCGGAAACAATCGGACCCTGGGTCATCAATTCGCAGGTAGAGGGATTTATGCTCTGCTCGACGGCTCGTTTCGCCGCCTCCTCCGCCTCAGCGGTACGTCTTTACTCGGAAAACCCTTGATGACTCTGAAACCAGCCTTGTTGAAGATATAAACCCTCTTCGATTTAGGAGCCTTTCAAAATTCCAGAAGGCTTCGGAGATGGTTGAGAGCAATGTCGATCTGACACTATGCGCACCTGGTCAGGATCCCTATTAGATGATAAAGTCCTCGAGGCGGAATCTGGCTCAATGCGATTCCATATTTCCAAAGATATCGCATAATAAACTCCGGTATGGGGCACCATAAAAAACACAAGGGAAAGAAGCCCTCGTAAACGGTAAAGCATTCCGAAGGCAGCTCGTCGGGTCGATCGGATGGACCTGGAATACGAATTCAACCTCCTCGGGTATTTCGAACCGTCGTCTTAACTCGGCAAGGGATGTCTCATCAGAAAGAGAGGCGCCGGGAAGAGCTTTTTTCTTTCTCCTCGGACGTTTGGGTCCCATTTCGATTGAGGGTCCAGCCTCGTGGCCCGACATCATCTGTTATATGCCCTCAGCAAATTCCTGAAGATATGCCGACAAACCCGCCTTGGGAGAGCGCGACTCGGGTGATCTGCCCACATCGGGCTCAGAAGGTGTGGTCGGAGATAAAACAACTTCAGAAGATTTATTCATCTCGTCACTATTTGCGGAGTCACGGCCGAGCTGCGCAGAAGAGTTTCTCGAGCCAACCGAGCCGGTAGAATTAGACATCGCGCCTCGAAAACGGTTGATCAAGCTCGGACTGATGAAGACGAATCGGAAAATACGGCGGTGAATCGGTAAATTTGAAGGCTCGCCGCACTTCAGATCGGATAAGCTAAACGGCGTTGTGGTAAATCAGAAAATCCTAACCGGAGAAATAAATAAAGAAGAAAAGGAGAGAGGAGAGAGTTACCTGTTTTTCGGGATAATGGCAAATGCGAAGAATAAAAGAATAAAGAGGATATCTCGCTATTTATAGGCAACTCGGCGCGTGGCTGCGCGTGACCTCGGGAATGAATAGAAACGTTTGCAATTCCCAAGGTATTTTAAGCAAAATACATAAACACGTGTACAGAATACCAACGGGTACAAGGAATCCAATAAAAGTATCCACCCAGAGGTATTCCGAGGCAATGCAGCAGATCGAAACTATTATTTAACACATTATAACCAGGAAACACCTCGGCAACAAAGAGAACTCCTCATCGCCTCGGAGCATAATTTTAGTAATCAGTTCCGCATTAACAGAAAATTTTCGTCTCGTCAAAGTAAAATCAGCGCTACTTCGTCTCGACAGCAAACACTAAACAATCAGCTCGGCGTTACCTCGGTATGATGTTTAAATCTCGCTATAGACAAAGCTTCACCTCGTCACAATCACCCTTGAATCTGACGAGTTGGGAGGCAAACTGTTGGGGTCGGTTTTCACCCATTCGAGATTTAACATTCCAAGGCAACAAGATACCAACCCGAAGAGAGCAACAGATAGAGAGACCCGAGCCGCAACAGGACACCTTCGCATGATCCGTTCCAAAGGGCCAAAGCCGACCCGAGCCAAGAAAAATTGGTTTGCCAAGAAGAGAAAGGTCCAACCCATCAGATTACAAATGGGCTGAGGCGCAGATCACTAGCCAATTCATGTGGGCCGAATTATGGGCCCATGTCAACGATTACCCTAGCCCGAGTCGGTGGCCGCATGAAGCAATAAGGAAATATTCCTTTTCACGACCGAGAATCTCGCATATGAACTTGTATAAATAGTCTTCATAATCGTTTGTAACGCGACAGCTGAAAACCCTTGCATAAGCTCTCAGCAACTTTGCTCTTGTACTCATACACTTTCTTACGGCAATAAAATACCATCTTTGGATCTCTTACTGTGTTTTTCCCAAGAAACTTATGTTCCCTCTAAAAATCTTGACAAAAGATTGATTGTGTGAGTTTCGGCTCTCAAAGTCAACACCACAGAGTTAACAAATAGTGAAAGTGGGTAATGCGTCGTCTCGGGATCACGGGGCAACGGAAGAGAAGGGTTCCTCAAAGACAACCCAATCTCGACGTTTTGAATCCCCCTTTATTTCCTTACTGATATTTCCTTCTCCAATTGGCCAACCAACTGTGCACGATCACGGGTTCCTCTTCCATCTTCAAACGCCCTAGCAACTGCCGGGTCTGGAATGGGGTCTGCAAATAAGCGATTTATCAGGTCCTCACCTGTCCAACAGTTAACTCTTAGGTATTATTCCAAGGTTAATAAGTATTATGATCAGTAGCATATGTTATTTCTGTACTTACCTACTAGAGATATACGCATCTCAACTTCCTCACGTGCATCCATGAGTTCCTCTTGCGAGAAATAGCAACCAGACGACGACGGAGGGATCGATCTCGACGATGACGATGAGCTCACTAATATTACACATGCATGTGTTGCTACAACGTTGACATCCCCCCTGTTTCCACGTACGCTCCCGCAAGAGTTAGCTGCAAACCGGCCTCTAGGCAGGCCGATGGGATCGTGCTGCCATCCAATAGTCCATCAACATCCATTGCATCTACCGCTTCCGTCATGTGTGTTAGGGCATTGTTTTCTACGTATTATGTTTCCCTTCCAAATGGGCCAGGAGGGCCGTGAAATAATCGCCAAAGCTCTGAAATATCGCGGGGTAGTTCAAACGGCTTGCTCCCCCCACGACCCCCCCCCCACATTATCGCCAGGATTTGTTTGTTGTTCCGATAATTTTCATGCGTGCACATTGGTTATATATGTTAGCGATTCAACAGGTTAGTGATTCAACAAGTTGCCTTAGCAGGAGTTAAGTAGTTAACTTTATTACCTTTCCCTTTGTCCTTCCTAGATTCGTCACGAGTTAGCACAGTTGGTAGATTCTGGGTAGTGTTCATTGGCAACCGTGTTATCTGTCCAAATAGGATAACCGAGATATCAATTTCACTAAAAACTTTGTTTCCGAGAATGCCTTGATCTTCCAATACTAGCCCTATAGAGTCATTGGTTAACCAGGTTACAGAGTCAATAAACACCTTAAACTATGCGGATGCAATAAGTGTTATAGTAGGTGTTCATTTGTTAACTCTATTACCTTTCCCTTTGTCACTCAAAGATTGGCCACGAGTTAGGAATGGTGTCAGATTATGGCATGTATTTGATAACTGCATTATTGGTCCGAAGGGGATAACCGACTTATCAGTTGACTTGATAGCTCTGTCATTACCGGTTAAATCCATTACACTGCGAAAAGAGTTAACATTCTTTTCGTGTATAGTAACCCGAACCCTAACCCTCAAAAACACCTCTTGCATGTCGGCTCTTATGGCTAGGAATAGAGATGCATCATCATCATCGAAAACATAGATCGGGGTGATTTTTTCCAATTGGTATGTTATATCTATTTCGCGGTGAGGTCCTAGGTTCAACCCCTCGCGGATAGCATCCTCCATTGCCCGAAAGGTGTTGCCTTCCTTGAGAATGATGGAGTAGTTGAAAGTGTTTAATTCGGCCTCGTGATCCTAGCTGCCATCATTCCCTTTCCTCCACTCGCCACGCACTACACGTACTACCAGAGTCATCGATTACATTTCTGCGATGGAGTGTTTTCATTAGTTCATAATTTTTTACTGATAACTTGATTAACGAACATAACAGTTACATCTACTACCCTAAAATTCATATCTCAGTCTATAATTATCTGATAACTAACGTAGCAATCAATATAACTTACCTCGTTTGGCCTCTTCTAGATTCCATTTAGCTTCTATTGTAGACCCGAAGACGCTGTAGTTATTTCTATGGCGACAAATTTCTGAGTTTGGAAGGAGGTGTTGAGGAATGTTTTTTTGTTCTTTCAGTCTTAACTATGGCCTCATAACTAGAGTGAGAAGAAATCAATGTTTTTGTGGATATTTTTTTTTTTTCCAGACAAACAACTTGCCTGGGATAATTATCATTCATACAAAACACAGATTCACCAAATCTATGTTGTAGACGGCGCGCCCCCAAGGTATGTCTCTCTCCCTTTGCATTTAATGCCCATTTAATGTCCAACTCTCTTATCCATTTCGCGCCTAACGTCAACGGTTGTAGGAGGAAAATGGTCCAAAATTTTCGAACACCAGAGTCAAAACTAAATACCGATTGTCAAATGTCATTTTCCTAATTTTAAAATCAACTGACCATATATACTCAATTAACCCTATTTAATTTTGTATCGATACAATTTAAAGATTAATTTTCACGTTCTCAGTAATATATAGCATATATGTGAGAACCTGAAAATCAATAAAAAACAAAAATTTCAGGTTTATAGTTAAACATATAATATATATATATATAGCTATGCATATTGATGTATGAACTTTTCTACAATCGGATGTAGCATTTTTGAAAAATTTAGAGTATGAAGAGTGAAAAGAAACTAGAATTGATAAAGCTGCAAGGTTATTGGCGAGTGCCAAACCAGCAAATGAGCACGTCGTCATAACTGTAGAAGAATCTAGGATATCTTGAGCTTGTGGAGATATACAGTAAACCCTAGCATAACAGCCCATCAATGCTTCAAGCCCACATCTCTCAAAAGTCAACCTCAATTTGGGATCCAAATTTCTTAGAAAATTCATAAAGCCTAAACAAGTAAGTTGATCTAAAGGTTATTCGATCCATTTCTATCATTTATGAGTCAATCTCAAGCCATCAATTCCATGACGTTTTGAGCTTAAGGGAACGTAAAAAAGAATCAGGAATAACTTAAAAATCTTTGAATATATATGTGAATAATTACTAAGATTTATACTTATGAAAACTAGGTTAATTATAGGTATAGTATTCTCCTCCCTACATAAACACATGTAACCATTATTGTTATCTATATGAGAGTAAACATACTTCTTCCAATCCCAAATTCTCATCACGTTATCAATGGCGTTGATCTTTGAGAGATCATACCGATTTGCCAATTGCCTTGACTAGCTGAAGAGAAAAAGTGGGAAGACTTCCATGGCGACGAGCATTTCTATTTCTCCAAATATGATAGAGAGAACTTTGGAAAGCAAGTTGGAGAAGAAATATATAATCCTTTTCCAAAGTTTTCCAGGTTAAAGTGACTAAGGGAGCAGTGTACTTAGATCCGAGAAGTCTTTTGGCTGTTTCAAACCAGATTTTGAGCGCGCTTAAATGGAATGGAGACACACCTGTACAACGGTAGCTAGAGAGCATAACCCGTAGCAATGACTTGAGTCCGAGCCTCCATACGTGTTGCATTCGATAATTCAACGCAAACCAAGTGACAAATGTGAACTTAGGGACTGGATATTTAAACCAAATACTCTTGGTCCAAGCAACCAAAGATTCCCCTTTCTGAAGTTGGTCCCATGTAAATAATCATATATCAAAACGATTAAAATACAAAACAATCCTTACAATTTGTAGATTTTATGTTTCCAATGAGATGTCAAGAAGTTTAATGCAGTATACAGTAATATCGTCTTTTAACTCCTCATCAACGTTTCGGGAAAATTTTGGTATGGTGACAATTGTTAGTTGTTACTGAGCGATTGCTGATGAGTCGCCCACGGTTCCATTGTGAGAAGTACAACTTGACATTGTACAAAGTTCTGCGTCCAATAACAAAAGCTAAGATTTTCCGAATAGCTCTAAGTGCATCTTTTCTCATCACTAATGGTGGAATTGCACCTAACTTTCAACCCATAGGTCGAAATATCTTATATCTAAACACTAGTAAACTTAAAAAAAAAAAACACACACACACAGTAGTGGGGATACAAACCCCCCAATTAAGAATACACGGCTTCTCGTCTATTTCAATTTTTGTTTAATTGAATGTTAAATTTCAAACCAAAAAAACTGTTTCATAATTTGAGCTTTTGAAAAGAAAAATCTATTTAGTATGTTTAGGGATGTCAAAATGGGTCATGGGTCATAGGTCGACCTAACTCGACCCATGATCCATGACCCTAGCTAATGGGTCAACAAATTTTATTCTAATGGGTTGATGGGTCACATGAGTCAATTTGTAATAGACCATGAGTCAAATGAGTGATCCGTTGAACCCATTAACTTGATTTTTTGCGCTAAAAACGTGATTTCACATTTTCCCGCCAAAAACGCGATTCCGCGTTTTCCCGCCAAAAACGCGATTCCGCGTTTTCCCGCCAAAAATGTGATACCGCGTTTTTCCGCCAAAAACGTGATACTACGTTTTCCCGTCAAAAACGTGATTTCACATTTTCCTGCCAAAAATGTTATTCCGCGTTTTCCCGCGAAAAACGTTGTTCAGTGTTTTCCCGCGAAAAATGTTATTCCGCGTTTTCCCGCCAAAAACGTGATACTGTGTTTTTTCGCCAAAAACTTGATATTGCGTTTTCCCGCCAAAAACTTGATTTCACATTTTCCCGCCAAAAACGTTATTCCGTGTTTTTCCGCCAAAAACGTTATTCCGTATTTTCCCGCCAAAAAAATTATTCCGTGTTTTCCTGCCAAAAACGCTAATCCGCGTTTTTCCGCCAAAAACATTATTCTACGTTTTCCCACCAAAAAAGTTATTCTGCATTTTCATGCCAAAACGTTATTCTGTATTTCTCCGCCAATAACGTAATTTCACATTTCCCGTCAAAGACATGGTTCGCCGAATTCATGACCAATTCACGATAATTAAAGAAAATTTGTCGATTTATAATATAAGTAAAGCATAATGTTATTCACCGTTTTAATTTACTTAAATAAATTTTTGTGATTCATGGGTCACCCATTTGACCTATTGACCCATGTAATTAGATAGGTCATGGGTCACCCATGACCCATCACTAATGGGTGACTCATGACCCATTTACACTCAACTCATTAAGGTCATTGGTCATGAGTGACCTATTTGACCCGTTTTGACACCCCTAAGTATGTTCTAGTGCTAAACCAAAAAATAAGACTTTCGTCATATCTTTTATCCCCTAACATACAAATAGAGTTTAGATGATTTTTCATTGTCTTGTCTATAAGCTTGACTAGTCGCATCGGTGTTGAAGGTTTCTCTCCTTTTTTTCTAATATTTCTTTCTCGCCATATCTCGTATACTACAGCTTGAAAGACATACCTCATAATGAAGAGAATAATGTAGTTATGCGTAGTATCTGAAATGAAAGTAAGAATATTACTCCAATCAGTTGAATAGTGTTCTCTCATGTTTCCGTCTATTTCAATTTTTCATGCGTTCTTTGAATTCGCCGATCCATCTTCATCAATTCTGATCTATTTTCTTCGATTGATTCTTGCTGAGGTGCGATGTCAAACCTTGAGTTGAACGATTCAGCTGGTACGGCTATCTCCCCTACACGGCTCGACTGTAATGTTACTTATTCCCTGGAAGACACCGAGGCGAGCAAGTTTGACGAAGTGAGTGGGAGAGGGGCGAGTAGGTCCGACGAGGTGAACAAGTATGGAGAAACGGGCGGATCTGCCGAGGCGAATAGATTCGTTGAGGCAAACATTCCTGCCGAGGCGGATAGATCAGCCAAGGCGAATCCCTTCACAGACCTAACTTCTTTTCCGGTTGAGGGACCGGAAGTCGAGGCGATTGCTGGCGAGGTGAAAGGAGAAATTGCATTTTCTTTCCATGCCACAAAGTCTAGTTTATACACAATCGGCTTCTCACCTCTCACTCTGAAGAAAATTCTCCTATGTTACCTAAATCTATCGATCTGAGATATAAGGAGATCCCCGGTCGTAGAATCGTAGTATCATAACTCCATTCTCGAGTAGATTGTTCAAAGTAATATATGCTTTTGTTAGCGTCAAGGCAACAGAAGCCATGTTTGGCATAGACATGATTGTTATGCTTGATCCTAAGATCTTATTATATAAAGCTGAATCGTTCAACGTGGGCGTGACACGTAAGATAATTATAACTCATCAGATCGTGACATGTGTCATTGTTAATTTAGATCGTAACATGTATCAATTTAATAATATAAACTTTCCTATTTTTAGTTATTTCAAAAAAAAATTGAATTATGTTTTTCTAAATGGAAATAACTAAAATAGGAAAAAGTAATATACTCCCTCTGTTTCACAAAGAGTGTCATTTTAACACATTTTACATATATTAAGAAAAGTATTAAAAGTTCAATATTACCCCTTATTAATACACTAAATAATTTTTCTCTCTTTAATTAATACACTAAAACAATAAGGGTAAAACTGGATTTTTGTTCAAAATTATGCATTGATAACATAAAACGACACTTTTTGTGAAACAAAAATAAAATTTTAAAATGACACTCTTTGTGAAACGGAGGGAGTAATAGAAAAAAACAGAAACTACAATATAATAGAAATTATGTTTTTGGAACCAATATAAATCAATTTCTAATTTCTTAATTGTGAATCTTAAAACATAATTTGTGGATAACTTAATGAGATCTTAATTTAGAATCTAATTATACTGATCATAATTACAAAGGTTATCAATTTTAAAATCTAAATATTTTATTATTTTCTGGCGTATCACGTGAATCCTAATCTAGTATCTTACAAATAAGAAAAATCTAAACATGTTGTGAATAAAAGAGAGAGAATAAATTATTGTGTATTTTATTTCATGAATAATGAGATATATATATAGGTTTGTAAAGATTTGAGAATCAAGTTAAACGTGGAAAATAAGTAAAGCGAAAATATTTGGAAAATAAGTAAAGCGAGAATATTCTCGAATCTTAGAATATGAGCGGACATTCGTATAATTTATTCATAATAAAAGACTAATACTAGCTAAACTAAACAAAGACAGACGTGTGGACTCTCAATTAAGATTATATGACTTAGTTTCAATAGACACACACAAACAGAAAAAGAATCAAAGCTTTCACAAACAGTCTAAAACGTTCTTCGGCGGATCGATCCAAAGGGTATTAGGAGGACAATGTTGTAGCCATTTTTGCCATAGTTTACGCGGCATGTACCTTCTTTCATCGAACGAGTAGGATACACAATACTTGCGAGTGTAGCCAAACCTTGAGAAATAGACATTGTTCCTCATCCATGGGAGGTCTGTTCTCAGCTCAGAGTTATAAAAACTGACAAAGAATGTCAAGCCATCAAGCTTAGTACCACTCATCTTTTCCCATTTCAAAGAGACTAGTTTATAGACCAATGGCTTCTGATTTCCGCTTGTAAACATGAGAAAGAACTCTCCTTTCTTCTCTGCCAAGAAAACTGATTTCTCGTCCAATCCATCTTGTTGTTTATCATATTTATAAGGGCACTCGAGTCTATACGCGTAATGAAAATTCCAAGTGCGGGAAGATGGGTGAAAGGAGTACAAGCAGCCTTGTCCTGCGTTGAAGCAATAGAATCGATCATTGACATAGACAAGCCTGCTTTGCATATGAACCTCTCGAAAAACAGTAGGGAAGTCCTCAGTAATCCACTCAGTTGCTCCAGGATTGCAAGTGCTGACAGTGACAAGATTATCCACAACAAAGTTTAACGCGACCACAACACAATCATCAGTTGTAGGAGGACAAGAGAATGCAATCTCCATAAAAGACAGCTCAAACTTAGGCAAGCTTATGAGCTCCTTAGAATATGGGTTGAAGAAGAAGATGTCGTTTGAGCTAGACCTGTGCATAAGCAACCAACCATCTCTTGAGTAACACACGGTTGATTTAGCTAGCTCTGGCCGTTTCAAAGTGTACAAATTCCATTCTAATGGATCGCAGAGTTTAAAAGAGTTGCCACGTTTAGGAAAACACATAAGCCAAGGATGTTTTTCCACTACCCGAACAGATACTGATGCTTCCCGCCATGACTTGCAAGCAGCAGATGCACGAATGTTATCTTTTAACACAAGATGAGACATTATTGATTCCAAAAGACTTGATGGAAGATCAGCAAAACTCGGATTCAGTGCCTCTTTGCATAGAGTTTTGGCTCTACAAAAAAAAAACAATAGGTTCAAATTATGCAAAAAGTTGTGACGACTTTGAAATTCGTCTCTAAGTGAAAGCTGCCACATGAATTTAATTTAATTCCATCACATAATGTATTTCTATAAGAATAGGAAAAAACAAACAAAAAAAAACTCTTTACTAGGATATCGTCGATACGTTTTAAGAACCCTAAATTTTCCTCATTAATCAAAATCTGGTAATTTCATGGAAGCGTCAATCAAACTTCTTAAAACTGCTTGAGAGTAACGACCTTTTACGGGCAAAGGTGGTTGAAGACGGTGAATGTGACGTCATGGCCGGAGACGGCGGTGGTGTCTGGTCACATATGGTGAGATTAATGGAGGATCTTGAATCTTAGGGTTTGTCCTTTCTGATAAAAATTCTTCTATTGGAAGCACGAGAATGATGTCGATGTCAGAAAAAAAAAAAAAGGAAGCACGAGAATGAGAAAAAGGCTTAGTAGCCCAAGTGTGTTTAAATAGCCCAATAGAGTTTTTCAAATTGGTTTAGCCACCACTCGATCATAGCTATCTTTACGGCTTGTTGTGTTTGATTATTTCACCACGTTTCTTGTTTTTATCGTTTTGGAATTCGAATATTTTAAGTGAATGACCTAATCAAAGCCGGATCTCATTAGGAAAATGCGTGGAAGATTGTCGCGCATCCCATGTGAAGTAATCCTTAGAAGGTCAAGAAAAACATCATCCACACATATCCATTGCCACATCAAGAAACATTACAGTCTAACCATCGAGCATAGTACTATACTACTATTGATCTCATCCCATTCTACAAAGTCTACTTTATATATACACAATCGGTTTCTCACCTCCGCACGTAAACATTTTATAGAAAATTCCTTTACGCACAAAAATTCTCTTCTTCTTCCACTCATACTGATACCTTTTTTTTTTTTAAACATTTTTATTTATTCGTTGAAACCGCTTACAGCGGAAGCCATAAAGTTTTAAAAAGATTACAAGATTGGAATACAAGAGCTTGCCCTAGATATTACCCGAATCACACAATTAGCCACGACCACCTCTTTTACCGCAACCACGACCACGGTTGTCCACTGATATATCATGATTTTTACCCTTTTTTGACCATGATATAGGTCTTGTTTTTAGAGTTTTTCTAGTGTTTTTGTAGTCTTTTAGTGTCTTTTCAGGTTTTATGTACGTTTGGAGTATAATTGGAGATATTGAAGCATTCTGGAGCTTTTTGGAGCAAAGCAGAGATCGTGTAGCGATTTGAAGCCCTTGTATCGACCGACACCACCTGGTGTCGATCGATACTGACACCATGAAGGAAGGAATGTGACTCACTGCCCGAGTATCGATCGATACCACTTATGGTATCGGTCGATACCCTCGTCCATGGAAAAGGAAACGCGACTTTTTACAAGTCTGGAGAATCTGCACCTTGGTCTAGAAGACTTTAATAATTACAAGAAGCCCCAAAACGTGTTTTTGCATTATAATTAGGTTTTTCAGCCACTTTTGTTGGCTAAGCTTTATTTTACTTTTGATACTTTGAGAGAGATTGGTTTTAGGGCTTTTGGGGAGACAACTCTGAACCCCCTTGTTTCTGATTGATTTCTTTTATGCAATTCTATTCATCTATGATTTCTGTTCCATTAATCATGTCTGAGTATATCCACTTTAGGTTTAGGGTTTTCTCATAAAGGATTTCATTGAGTGCTAGTAATTGATTGGTTAGGATTCATAATCTGAATTAGTTCTTCACCTTAGGTTGTTCTCAAAGCTAATTCTAGGTTGACGAATCTAGAACTTAAATCTTATGTTAATCGATTAGGCACGACAGTGAAATTGATAATCTGACAGAACTTAGGGTGAGCAAAATAGCTATCCGCAAAGAGATTTGGTTTAGTTGTTTTGTGAACATATCAAACATGAACTTTAAAGCTGGTTTAGATCTTTAGGATTTGCAAAGAGATTTGTGATTCTAGGATTTAGACTTAGATAATTCTCGCAACGACAGTTGGTTAATTATAGTTTAGTGATTTGAGTTCAAGAACCGTGCATAAGTGAATCATGACTAGTTGGTTTATCTGCATTCTCTGATTTCCTGAGAAATACCATGAACCTATCTTTCCTCCATTGAATTACAACTCTTTTAATTTCGTTTATTGTTTTATGTTAAATTGAATCGTTTAGCGTAATTCTTATCTAATTTGTCTATTGTGTGATTTCTTGAGTCTTTGTGGTTCGACCCCTACTATACTGCAGCTACAACTTTAGTACTTTTAGGGTATTAATTTTGAGCTTATCATCCACCCTTTACAGTTTGCCATTGCATCTCCTTAACCTTTTCCGACGGTTTAACAGGCCTTTCTCAAAGAATTCTTTTCCCCGATGGGGTCAAGAAATCAATCGGTTCAGGTTCGTCATTTGAAGCATCAGCTTCATCATCATCATCCAAGGATTCTAAAGAGGCAAATATGTTGGTGATCAAAGATGATCCGGACAAAGTCCTATGAATACCTTGTTCTGCTCGAACAGTTGGAGCTGTGACTTGTTTGGAAGTGGAGGTCTCTTTTGTTTGGGGCAGAATAGTTGATTTAGTGTTGATAGTAATCCTTGTAGCTACATGTAGAGATAAAATCGTGGGAATAGTAGTAGTAATACCTGAAGCAATCGGGATAATAGGCATTTCAGTAACAATGCATGATGCGAGGGTGTGAAGAGTATAGCAAATTATCTGCCAAGGCTGTATCACTTGTTAATGTCTCATTCAGCCCCTCTTTTACTGCTTTTGTAGTTGCAGTAGCTGAAAGAATCTTCGAGACAGCCACATTATCCAAAAATGGAGACATACTCCTTGCTTCAGATTCATTTAACATAACAATATCCTTGGGTGCATATGTAGAAGCTGCAGGTCTTGATGACTTAACACTTAGAAGTAGACACCGAGAAGCTTTATGGTCTAATTATCCACATCCACTACACATAGAAGGCAGCCATGAGTACAGAACATCCACCATTGTGATTGTATCATCACTATCATCAGTTAAAGCAACTCTCTTAGGGATGGGTTTATCGAGCTTTACCTCAACCAATATCTTTGCTTTTCCCATTTTTGTGGGTCCAACCATGGCTTTTCAGTTAAAATTGGTTCCCTAACACCCAAAACAATCCACTTTATACCCACAGTGGAATAGAACTGATCCGGTATATTATTGAGTGTCAACCAAACATGAACAATAGTGATTTCCGGGATAGAAATAATTTCTGCAGGAGACCAAGGTGATACAAACATCAAGAAGTCATCTACATGCCACAAACCTCTTTGGATAACCCATTTCCGTGTTGATTCATCAAGGATGTGAAATAAGTAAGTTGAGTCTCCTAGCTTACGGGTGAAGATATTACACTTCCTACCCCAAATCCTAGTAACTACCGCCTAAATTTGCCCTCCATATGGTGCAGAACACCGATAAAACTGTCCAACAACAAAATTATTTTTGATTCACTAGGCCACCTAGAAGAACATGGCTCGAGATTTCGGGTGCAAATGGTTGATGTTATTAGAGAAACAAATCTTAGTGTAATCATTAATTACGATGGATTTCCTTAAAATTATACGCTAAGATTTGATTCATATAAGGACATCTCGGTAGAATCGTTGCATGATAACTCCATTTTTGAGTAGACGGTTCAAGTAATATAAGCTTCCGTTACCATCAAGGCCTTTGTTCAAAAAACCGGCCTAGGGCTTAGGCGCCGGTTCGGACCCGACCGAAACGATTTTAGTAAAATCGTTTGGGAAAAATCGGATTCCCTGTTTAGTCGGTTCTAGTCGGACCAAATCGGGAAAAATCGGTCAAATCAATCAAATCGGTCAAGTCGGTCAATTGGCGGTTTAGTACCTGGTTTAGCTATTTTCAATTATTTTTTTGGGTTTTTCAAAATGATGTCGTTTAAAGAAGTGAAAACCAAAAAAAAAAAGGTACTAGGCCCGATTAAAAAAAATGTACCTTCTTTTTATATCCAAAACAAAAAATTTACCAATGTCATTTTCAAATAAAACACTAAAAACTTTAAAAATATATATTATATAAATATAAAATATATAATAAATAATAAATTAATAAAAAAATTCGTTAACGCCTAGGCCCAATTAATCCGTCTATGCGCTAGTCTCCATCACACGCTTAGCTACCGCATAGCAATTTTTTGAACATGATAAAGGCAACGACGTTTGGAATAGACAACATTCATGTGCTTATATAAGCCTATCGCTTCCATAACTATATAGTCGAATTTTTTACCAAAAACAAAAAAGAACTATATAGTCGAATTTTCTGTGAGACTTTATAGGATCTGAAATGTTTAAGTTTTTTAATTTATTAATTAAACATTAAATTCTATCAGTCTAAGAAAAAATTATCACAAGTTTATCAGTTTAAAAAAAAATATCAAAATTTTAATTCTTTCCATCCACATCCAAAGACTAGAAAAAAACCGAATTCGATAAATCAGAGTAGATAAAAAAAAATATAAATAAAGCAAGTAGTTCCATTGATCCAAAGGCAAAAAAAAATAAAAAGAAAGAGAGAGAGTTAAGTGCTAAGATAAATGAGATGATCTAAACCTTCGCCATTGCTTTAGCTTCACATGTAGTCTAAAGCTTTCTTCTTAGGTGGCCTAATCCAAAGATTCTCAATAGGACATAAATCCTCCTGTTCTTGCCACTGCTTACGCGGATAGTACCTCTCTTCATCAAACGAATACGATACACAACGATTGCAATTGAAACGAAGCCTTGGGAAGTAAACACTATTCCTCATCCATGGGAGATTAACTCTCATCTCGGAAGAATAAAGACTCGTGAAGATTGTCAAGCCGTCAAGCGTAGTGCTATTGATCTCCTCCCAATCCGTGGAGTCATGATCTAGTTTATACACAATCGGTTTCTCACCTCCGCATGTAAACACATTAAAGAACACTCCTTTCCGCACAGCCAACAAAACTCTTTTCTTCTTCCGCTCAGACCGGTAGCTAAATCTACCTGAGGTATAAGGACATGGCGGTGAGCACGTATAGCTAAAACACCATTCTCGAGAAGACGGTTCAAAGTAATATAAGCTTCCACTATCGGCAAGGCAATAGAAGCGACGGTTTGCATAGACAACATTGTTGGACTTAAGTGAATCGTAACGAATTTGGAAATATAAATCCTCCGTAATCCACTCGGTTGCTTCGGGGCGGCAAGTGCTCGTAGTGATGGTACCGTTCTGATCATTTTTAAACGCTAGCAAAACACAAGTACCTAATGTAGGTGTACAAGAGAAAGCGATCGCATCATATGATAACTCAAGCTTTGGTAAGTTTATGAGCTCACGAGTAAACGGGTTGAAGAAGAAAATATGGTTTGAAGCGGTTTTGCGCATAAGTAACCATCCGTCTCTTGAGTAACACACCGTGGATTTGGCTAGCGCATGTATATTCTGTGTGTACATCTTCTGGTGCAAAGGATTGATAACCGTGTATTTTACCATCTTGAGTCTCATATTTTCTTTTGTTTTCTTTGTGTTTCATCTTGTTTTCATTGAATTTACATTGCAATTTAGGTCCAAATTAAGTCTCATTGCATTTTAGATGTCCTAGATTGTTTTGTGTCTTCTTTTTGTTATTTTGTGTTAATTAGGGTGCTTAGGAGTGATTTGGAATCAATGGGAGTGCATGAAACTTGAAGAAAATGGAGGATACGCTTTTTGGTGCAAAACAAGTGAAACGCCAAAGCATAGCCAGTCCGAAGTACCTGAAAGATTGGATCATACGAAGACCTTGAGCTCCGATTCAGCCTTGGAACTCTTGATGTGAATTGTAGGGAATTGAGTCCTCTTTCCAACGGAGGTTGTTTCATCAAGTTCGGAGCCATATTGCGGAAGTTATCCTCATTTCACTGAGCACATGTCCAGTCTGGCGAGCAAAAGAAGAAGGAGGAGAAACAGGACCAGATCGATCGATCCAAGTTCTTGGATCGATCGATCCCAAACAACGCACACTTCCCAGATCGCCCGACACTGCCATATCGATCGATATCAAGTTTAGATCGATCGATATCAAGTTTAGATCGATCGATATCAAGTTTAGATCGATCGATCCCCACATTTGACCATTTTTTGGGCCGAAACCACCCGAAGTGCTCTAAATATCGACTCAGAAGAAGGGTTTTCATTGGGAATTAGCTTCGGTGATCTTCATTAAAAGTTGTAGATAATTGAGTTAGCTTTCCAATGGAAATAGTTTCAAGTCATTCTGAGCAGTGGTTCGAGAGTTATGGTGGATTTAGTGAAGACGTATCAAACCGAAAACTAGTCTTCTGAAACAGTGTAAAAACGTCTTTGTAGCTACTTCACCTAATCTTGGTGACTTTGGACGCCCAAAACTCTATAATTATTGGTCTTTTAACCAGATCTATGTATCTTTTATCACTTTAAATAAAAACTCTAGAGAAAAAACCTTGTTCTTCTCTTGAAGATTTGCAATCCTTTGAAGATCTAGTGAAGTTTTCTTCAATCTTCTTCTACTTTTCTTCTTATTTTGCTTATGGCTTTCATTTGTACGGTTTATATTTGTGATTTAACTATGTGTGAGTAGTTCTTTTAGGATTCTTGGGTGAAGTAGATTAGGGTGATTCTAGGTTTGTTCTTGATGTTTATGAGTTAGATTACTTGAAATCCTT
Organism: Eutrema heterophyllum; assembly: GCA_002933915.1. Taxonomy (NCBI): domain Eukaryota; kingdom Viridiplantae; phylum Streptophyta; class Magnoliopsida; order Brassicales; family Brassicaceae; genus Eutrema; species Eutrema heterophyllum. The sequence continues at coordinate 112,819 of PKMM01011718.1, read as the reverse complement.
GTTCATTAAGTGTTCTTAATGCTAGATTGACCTTGATCTAGTTGATCTAGAATCTAGGGAGTTTCATCACCTGGAAGGTGTTTGATGAAAGTCTTGAACAAATTTAATGAGTGCTTTTCATATCTTAGCCAACGGAAGTTGTAGTCTAAGGTGAATTGTGGCTATTTAGACTTGTCTTCATTGCTTGTTAATCATAGAATCGCGAACGGACGTTTATGACAGTTTATGACTAAGAAAGGGGTTAATACCATGGACGTGGATTAATCTTTAGTAGTGTTCTAAGGCCTAAGGAGGTATTTAGTCGAATGTTTGAGCATCTTGAATAGATTAAAGGATCACCTGAGTCGTTAACTTTACCCGAGAATTTGTTTGTTTAAATCGATATTAAACGTTCTCTCGATTACTTTGCTTTCTCGTTTATTGGAATTGAAATTGTGTCATGTCACTTATTAAATTTCTGTATGTTTCACTTGTTCGATAAAAAAACCCAATTATCGCTTAGATTAGATAGCGTCTTGTATTCTTAGTGCGTCGTTCTTATTTCCTTGTGGATTCGATCCCAAAGTGCTGCAATGACATGCCATTAGATTGAGGCATTGTGCACAGTAGGTAATTGTGCGAACCGTAAAAATTTCATTATCAAGGATCGTAGAACTCGAACAAGTTGCCACGTTTAGGTAAGTACATAAGCCAAGGAGGCTTGTCTACCAACCGGACATAGAGACCTGCTTCACGCCATGTTTTGCAGACAGCGGAGGCGCGAATGTTATCCTTTAAGACAAGTTGAGATATTATTACTTCCAGGAGGCATAATGGAAGGTCAGCAAAACTTGGCTTTTCTGCTTCTGTGCTCTGTTTCTTGCTCTCGACGAAACCATTTCCTTTAGCATCTACGTTTGGCCTATAAGAGAATTTTGGATCAACAAAAGAGTGAATTAGTTTTGGGTTTGTTTATGAAGTCATTAAGACATCAAATTACACAATATTTCAGGTCCTATAAATTTTGATAGTTTTCAGAGTGTGAAAACAAAATTACGCTGAGAAGAAAGATTACATAACAGATCTTGCAGAGTTCCGTGATCGATATCTCGTACAACAATCCGCGGGAGAAGTATGTCAATGTCGCGCCATCTACTCGTTCGTACTTCGGGTTGGCGAAAGTGAGCCTGACAGAAGCCAGAAATTGCCGCACTAGATCAGGATATACCGGATATTCCTTTGTGGCAATATGACCAAACCCAATCTTCTCCAGAATCGTCTCCACGTCTTGGCGAATTCCCATTGCATCCAGAGTTGCAGGGCAGATGATCTTCGTAGGTTCCATTCTGACGCTAAGGAACCTGTTGTAAAACAGTGAATCGAAGTCATCCCAAGCATCCCCAACTTGCCTTTCATTGTACCGCGTGTTTTTGGGAAGATCATCCGGTTTAATCCCGTTGATTAATGTGAGGTAGTGACTCTCGAACCGGGCGCCTTCACGTCTAGGCCATGGAGCTGCGGTTAATGGAGGTGTTTCCGAGGCAGAGGCCGCATTAGGATCAACTCGTCGTTGCCTCGGTTCCTTCCGTGTCTTTGTTGCCACCGCTTTGCCTTTGGATCTAGTAGCCATTATCTGCAAGAAAAACAACGTCTAAGATGTTTTTCCAAAATACGGCAAAAATTCAAAATCGGATTTGAGATCATGAGTTTGGCAACGAGATTAAGCAGGCAAGTAAAGATATCATTAACGACTTCAAACGCACAACAATCTCCAATTAGAACCTCCAAATTTCCAACAATTCTCTTTTTCCACAAATATGTCAAAATTCTCACAATCCACAATTCAATCCTAGAACACAAATACTAGGTGTTTCCAAGCAATGCCCAACTCAAAACCGGTTCATAGCATGTGTACAAAGCATGAATCTATCCAAGAACAAGCTATAAACAAGAATTTGATTTTCACAATTTCTACCTAGAATTTTCGGATTGAACAAGAGAGATTCGAGTGCCATACCTTTGCAGATCGAGAATGATGATACCAAAAACATAAAGAGCTCGAAAAATCGAGTGAGATAGACCCAAAAATCGTTGAAATCCGTTGAGAAACAAGGAAGTTATGGAAATTTGATTTCAAAATCCAAAATCCCCTCGAGAACACTTGTGTCACGAAAATTGTGAGAGAAAAAAGAGGTTTGGATCGATTTTATGGGGAAAGGAAGGAAGGAAATCTGTTTTTCGGTTTAAATCAAGTGGGAGTAAACCGGTTTTTAGACCAAAAATTCGANTATACATTACATTACTTTTCCATAATAATGATTGTTGTACATATATATTACACTGCAGGTAACAATGCCAGCAATGCAACTACTTCTGCATCAATTCAGCCAACCGTTCAGAATTCAATTCACGGTGCTTTTGAATCTATCTTTAGGGATTCGACAAACTCTCCTAATGTTCAAAGGAGCTCTCAATCGACTTTAATACAGCAATCTAAATCAGGTAATTTGTATATATATAATTACTGTATGTTGTTATTGTATTATTCATAATCAAGTTCTATATATAACATGGTTCATACAACTAGTTTTGACTCTTAAAAATAAAGAAAACATAGGAGTGGGGTTAAGTATCAATGATTCCTTAATACTTCCTACTAAATCAGGTTTATTTAATACTAACTTTTATTCTTGAACCATTGATAATTTCATTTAGTGTATTTAATAGTTAATCATGATGATAAATTATATTCATAATTCTCAGTTACTACGCCTAGAAAAGTTCTTCATCCTACTCAATTATATTAATTTTAATACTACATTCAGAATACTTAACCCTTTAATTTTTTTTAGGTATATCAAAAAAAAAAGTAAAGTAAATAATAAATGTAAGAAGATAGAGACATCACGGATCCTATTACATTTTCGTACACATTTAATTCAATATGTTAATTGTGTTTTTGTGTTAGCTATATAGTATTGCCTAGCACCTTAACAGTTTTCAGTTCTATTATGGTGGAATTATTATGTGGATAAAAATACTAATAGCATTACTCAGAAACACATGCATGTCTAATTCCGTTTATGAGCAGCATAGACGATCACGACTCCATAGGAGACAAATAATTGATTCAAATAACAATGGCTTTACTCAAACATCAGGTAAATGTTTGCAAGGTCTTCATCGCATATTTGTGATGAGGACATTGGTGTTTTTTTATACATTATATATTATTTGATAATATATCTATGTAATGATGTTTTATTTGATTATCATATGTAGGGATAGAATTCAACCAGAGTACAGATTCACAATTTAACACTCAAAGTCTACCAATATTGGATGATGATAATATTGAAACTGATAATGATCTGTCCAATGACGATATAATTTCTCGAAGTAGTTCTCTAGCAGATAAATCTCCAAATGACATACGACCTACTATCCAGGATAATGGTATATCTATTATACTAATTAAAAAATATATATATATATATAT
>PKMM01011718.1:71043-107463 GCA_002933915.1 Eutrema heterophyllum | reverse complement strand
ACAAGCCAACCTTTAATCATTTCGGTATTTTTCCTCTCCCCCAGGCTTATTCATTTTATTCATCTTTTTTTTTTTTTTTTTTTTTTTTTTATAAGAACGGTTCATGAGACACGAGTATTGATGGTTTTTGCCACCGAATCCCCGGTTCACTCCCCGATTCACTTTCCCTGGCGATCTTCCATGAGACACGAGTATTGATGGTTTTTGCCACCGAATCCCCGGTTCACTTCCGTGCCATTCGTATTATTTATATATATAGATGAATTTATTTTTGTGGGACCGGGAGAAGAGAGTCATACTTTTCACAGGTTGTCTTTGTCAGATACGAATGAGGAGTCAAGCTCTTAAGACGCTGATCACGATGACGAGGTAAAAGGAAGAGCTCAGAAATTAGCTCAGGCTATCTGGATTTTTCTGGAGACGTGGGTGTTTCTGATTAGCCGGTCAACGTCTGGATTTTTCATTAGTCTGTTTCGGAAATAATTCTGCAATAATGGTCACTCAGATGAAGAATTAGAACAATAATTCCAAAAGAAGGTTCGTAAAATATAATGAAAAACACACAAATTTTTTTTTTGTTTTTTTTTGTTTTGGGACTCGACTAAACGACTCGGGAAATGTAAAAAAAAAATCCAAGGAAAATGAACATGACCAAAAGAAAGCAAAATCCAAGGAAAATGAACATGACCAAAATAAAGCAAACGTCGTTAGCAGCTACTTCCCCCCAGACTTACTTCACACCGTCTCGGTGTGAGAATAAATCGTGGAGAAAAGTAAAAACGTACGGAAAAGCAAGAAAATAAAATGGATAAAACAGGGGATAGAGTGAATACGCTGCTCAGCGAGGTGGGTCGTCCGGGTTTACGCTCCCGCTCTGGCCAGCTCGGCGCCTACGTCGTGCAACGCGCGCATCAGGGTCTGATAACTCCCCCGTATCAGCGGTCTCTGAGGTCCCATGTCCAGCAACAACAGGATCCTCGTCCTCGGCTCTATCAGCATCCGCGGCCGGCTCCGCGCGGAAACAAGGAGGGGGTCGCGGGCATCTGATCTTTGCTAATGCACCCCAAATCCGCTGCATCATGCCGTGGTTCTTCTTTTGTGTCTCCACCATCCATGCTCTGTATTCCCCTTCAGAAGCATCTGCAGATAGGGGTGGAAAATCATACTCACCAGAGTACTCCGGAAGGAGCATCTCAATCGGGTCAAGCGGCTGAGATGTCTGCCCATGCTCCTGCTGAGTGAAGAAATCGAGTACATGATCATCCTCTATGGGATGCTGTGTGGCGCTAGAAGTCCCTCCTCTGCGTCTCGTGGTGGCAGCTGCGTCCGTGCATAGACGCTCTGGCGGAGGTAAGAACTCAATGTTGCCCGGACCGTTCACTGCAGTGATCTCGGGCTGTGGAAGCGCGCAGTGCTGGACCCATCTCTGTCTATCTGTGAACTCGTAGATGTACCCGGTCTTGAGGATGTGGCAGGCCGTCAGATGTTTCTTGTCGATGTAACCAATCTGCTCCTTGCATTCAGGTCGGCTTAAGTCAATCCCGTGGTGTATGAATAAAGGAGTAAGCAGACTCCCAATATTCTCCTTCTGAAGCTGGTTCCCTAAGAACTGAATCTTCTTTGCCACCAAAGTCCAAGCGAATACCAGGCCCAAGTTCACATCGTATGGTGCAGAGAAGTGGAAGTGGTAGATGTCTGACAAATGCTCCCCAATCCCGTAATGTAAGAGTAACTCGTCAGTACGTACCGCGCTGGGCTCTATCTTCGCAAACAGAATGTTGCTGATGATCTTGGCTACCACGCGAATGGCTGGGTTCCGAATCAAGGCTTGCTTCGCCGCTCTAGACCGGAAAGTACCGGAAGCAATGTGGTTCCAAAGTTCCCGCTGGTTTGGGAAGTTGTCGGGAAAGTGAGGGCCTGTCTTTCGATGGTCGAACCCGTAGATCTTGCAGAGTTCCGTGATCGATATCTCGTACAACAATCCGCGGGAGAAGTATGTCAATGTCGCGCCATCTACTCGTTCGTACTTCGGGTTGGCGAAAGTGAGCCTGACAGAAGCCAGAAATTGCCGCACTAGATCAGGATATACCGGATATTCCTTTGTGGCAATATGACCAAACCCAATCTTCTCCAGAATCGTCTCCACGTCTTGGCGAATTCCCATTGCATCCAGAGTTGCAGGGCAGATGATCTTCGTAGGTTCCATTCTGACGCTAAGGAACCTGTTGTAGAACAGTGAATCGAAGTCATCCCAAGCATCCCGGACTTGCCTTTCATTGTACCGCGTGTTTTTGGGAAGATCGTCCGGTTTAATCCCGTTGATTAATGTGAGGTAGTGACTCTCGAACCGGACGCCTTCACGTCTAGGCCATGGAGCTGCGGTTAATGGAGGTGTTTCCGAGGCAGAGGCCGCATTAGGATCAACTCGTCGTTGCCTCGGTTCCTTCCGTGTCTTTGTTGCCACCGTTTTGCCTTTGGATCTAGTAGCCATTATCTGCAAGAAAAACAACGTCTAAGATGTTTTTCCAAAATACGGCAAGAACTCAAAATCGGATTTGAGATCATGAGTTTGGCAACGAGATTATGCAGGCAAGTAAAGATATCATTAACGACTTCAAACGCACAACAATCTCCAATTAGAACCTCCAAATTTCCAACAATTCTCTTTTTCCACAATTCAATCCTAGAACACAAATACTAGGTGTTTCCAAGCAATGCCCAACTCAAAACCGGTTCATAGCATGTGTACAAAGCATGAATCTATCCAAGAACGAGCTATAAACAAGAATTTGATTTTCACAATTTCTACCTAGAATTTTCGGATTGAACAAGAGAGATTCGAGTGCCATACCTTTGCAGATCGAGAATGATGATACCAGAAACAGAAAGAGCTCGAAAAATCGAGTGAGATAGACCCAAAAATCGTTGAAATCCGTTGAGAAACAAGGAAGTTATGGAAATTTGATTTCAAAATCCAAAATCCCCTCAAGAACACTTGTGTCACGAAAATTGTGAGAGAAAAAAAAAAGTTTGGATCGATTTTATGGGGAAAGGAAGGAAGGAAATCTGTTTTTCGGTTTAAATCAAGTGGGAGTAAACCGGTTTTTAGACCAAAAATTCGATTCGGTTTACCTGTACCTGGATCGATCGATCCAGGCCATAGGATCGATCGATCCAGCCTTACCTCTTGGCGTGAAGTCTGGCCCGGTCGATCCAGCAATTCCCGATTAATTGGATCGATCGATCCATAAGGAGGATCGATCGATCCAGATTCCCCTTTTTTTTTTTTTTTTTTTTTTTTTTTTTTTTTCCAAATTCAAAACTAAGATGTAGAAAAATTAGTGAAAACAAATCGAAAAACAAAATTATATACACTTACCGGTGGGTTGCCTCCCACCAAGCGCTCGTTTTTAGTCATTAGCTTGACTCCGGGGCCGTTTAGGCGAGACGAGGATCACCGAGAGGAAATGTGAATCCCGCAGCAATTCCGTTGTCAGCGAGATATGGCTTAAGACGCTGACCATTGACAACAAATTCTCCTTCTTTCCGGTTACGCAACACAACCGCGCCGTAGGGACGGACTTCCTTAACCGTGAAAGGGCCGGACCATCTTGACTTTAGTTTTCCAGGAAAAAGTCTCAAGCGAGAGTTGAAAAGAAGCACCTGGTCATTGGCTGAGAAATTCCTTGGGATAATCTTCTTGTCGTGATAAGCCTTGGTTCGTTCCTTGTAAATCTTGGAGTTTTCATACGCTGCTTGGCGGATCTCGTGCAACTCGTTTAGCTGGATCAACCTTCTCTCGGACGCGGTTTTGATGTCGAAATTTAACAATTTCACTGCCCATGCCGCCTTGTATTCGAGTTCCACTGGAAGGTGACACGGTTTTCCATAGACAAGATGAAATGGAGTCGTGCCAAGAGGTGTCTTGTAGGCGGTTCTGTATGCCCATAGTGCGTCATCGAGTTTCACGGCCCAATCTTTGCGTGTAATGTTCACCGTCTTTTGAAGAATGCTCTTGATCTCGCGGTTAGATATTTCAACTTGTCCGCTCGTCTGAGGGTGATAAGGAGTGGCCACCTTATGCGTAACGCCGTTCTTCCTCAAGAGTTTCTCGAATAGTTTGTTGATGAAATGCGACCCTCCATCGCTTATCACAACCCTCGGAACTCCAAATCTCGGGAAAATGACAGATTTGAACATCTTAAGGACCACCTTGGAATCGTTAGTCGGACTCGCCATTGCTTCGATCCACTTGGATACGTAGTCCACCGCAACAAGGATGTACTTATTCCCGAAAGAAGATGGAAAAGGACCCATGAAGTCGATTCCCCAACAGTCGAACACCTCAACTTCGAGAATAAAATTTTGAGGCATCTCGTTTCTTTTGCTGATGTTCCCTTGCCGTTGACAGGCGTCACAGTTTGAAACATAAGCGTGAGCATCACGGAACATGGTCGGCCACCAGAAACCGGCCTGCAGCACCTTAGATACGGTCTTGAACGTAGCAAAATGTCCCGCATAATTCGACCCGTGGCAATGAAATAGAATTCCCGGGATTTCTTCCTCCGAGACACAACGTCTATAGAGGCCATCGGAACAATGCTTGTACAGGTACGGTTCATCCCAAAAGTAATGTCTGATGTCCCGCAAGAATTTCTTCTTTTTGTATCCCGCAAAACCGTCCGGCTTTACATCTGCAGCAAGGAAATTGGCAATTTCACCAAACCAAGGGATGTCGGGAAGTTTACCGGCCCGAACGTACAGTGAGCCATTCCGTAAAACCTCGATCGCATATACATTCTCCTCGGGAAGGTAGTCATTGATGGGAACTTCCTCGTCGATGCGCATCCGGGACAAATGATCGGCAACTCCATTCTCGATCCCTTTCTTGTCTTTAATCTCGAGATCAAATTCTTGCAACAACAGCATCCATCGCAACAACCGCGGCTTCGAATCCTTCTTGCTAAGTAGATACTTCAATGCGGCATGGTCGGTGTGAACTAAGACTTTAGATCCCACCAAATACGTCCTGAATTTGTCAAATGCGTACACGACCGCGAGAAGCTCTTTCTCCGTTGTACCGTATTTGCATTGGGCGTCATCAAGAGTTCTGCTGGCGTAATAGATGACGTGTACCTTTTTGTCTTTTCGCTGTCCCAAAACAGCGCCCACTGCGTAGTCGCTGGCGTCACACATCACCTCGAAAGGCAACTCCCAGTCTGGCGGTTGTACAATAGGTGCGCTAACAAGTGCTCCTTTAATCATGTGAAAGGCCGCCAAACACTCATCGTTGAAATCGAACTTCACATCCTTGCACAGCAGCTGTGTCAACGGTCTAGCAATCTTTGAGAAGTCCTTGATGAACCGCCTATAGAAGCCAGCGTGTCCAAGGAAACTCCTAATGCCTTTGACAGAAGTTGGTGGTTGTAAACTCGTCATCACCTCTATTTTGGCCTTGTCAACCTCGATCCCCTTCTCCGAAATTCTGTGGCCCAAAACGATCCCATCCTTTACCATGAAGTGGCACTTCTCCCAGTTTAGAACCAGATGTTTCTCCTCGCATCTCTTTAGTACCCTGCACAAATTAGAAAGACATTCAGCAAAGGATGGTCCGTAGACTGAGAAATCGTCCATAAAAACCTCCATTATGTCCTCAATCATGTCGGTGAAGATTGACATCATGCAGCGTTGAAACGTGGCTGGCGCATTACACAAACCAAATGGCATTCTGCGATAAGCATAAGTGCCATAAGGACATGTGAATGTGGTCTTCTCCTGGTCATCGGGATGAATTGGAATCTGAAAGAAACCAGAATAACCGTCTAGAAAACAGTAGTAAGGGTGGTTAGCCAATCTCTCAAGCATTTGATCGATAAAGGGTAGAGGAAAATGATCTTTTCGAGTTGCAGCATTCAATTTCCTATAATCGATGCACATTCTATGACCAGTGACAGTTCTAGTCGGGATTAACTCATTCCTATCGTTTTCAACTACTGTCAAACCGCTTTTCTTAGGCACTACATGTACCGGACTCACCCATGTACTATCAGATATAGCATATATGATACCAGCCTCTAGAAGTTTCATTATCTCTTTCTTCACAACATCTTTCAGATTCGGGTTTAACCGTCTCTGATGTTCTACAGAAGTCATCGATTCATCTTCTAGATGTATCCTATGCATACAAAGGTCTGGTGAGATTCCCGTAATGTCATCTAGTGAATAGCCTAGTGCTCTACGATATTTCCTCAATTCACACAAGAGTAAGGCAGTCTCTACGTTGTTCAGTTCAGCGTTGATGATGACAGGGTATGTGTAGTTAGGACCAAGAAACGCGTACCTTAGCCCAGTGGGAAGCGGTTTGAGCTCGAGTTTTGGAGCTTTGAGTTCGCTCCATGGATTGTCAATAGGTACGGGAGACTCAGCAATTGGCGATTGCTCCTCATTTTCGTCAAGTGCGACAAATGCTACCATCTTCTCCATCATCTTGCTAGAATCCAGCATCTTTGCATAACCCGTTGTGTCCTCGTTCAAGTACCCAAATTCTCCCTCGGACTGTGTCAAAGCGATCTCGAGAGGATCATTCACCAGCATCTCGTCTGCTACCCCTTCGGTGGCTTCGGTAACGCAGTCAATCCAAAACGTCTGTCCATCGATGATTGGCTTTTTCAGCATCCTATCCACTTCGAACTTCATTATTAGATCTCCTAAATGAAGATCGATCTTGCCCTTTTGCACATCGATAATGGCTCCAGCTGTAGCCAAGAAAGGTCGTCCCAATATGAGGGGATCCTTTGGCTCTGTTTCTAGCTCCAGAACCACAAAGTCCGCTGGTATATAGCCATCTCCAATCTTTACCGGCAAGTCCTCCAGAATACCGAGTGGAATCTTTACGGATCGATCAGCAAATACCAATGACACCCTGGCTGGTTTGAAGGACGTGAGACCAAGGCGCTTAGCAACGGAATAGGGCATGAGGTTTACGCTGGCACCCAAATCGCAGAGAGAATGCTCAAACGTTAGAGACCCAATCTGCACAGATAGTACGAATCTCCCCGGATCCTCAAGTTTTTCGGGCATCCTTCCTTGTAACACGGCACTGCACTCTTTAGTGATCATCATCACGCCTTCTTCACTTGTAATCTTGTTGGTGACCATGTCCTTCACATACTTTTTCAAGGCAGGAACCATCTGGACCGCATCGATAAAAGGAAGCCTCACCGAAAGCTCGTTCACTAGCGTTTTACACTTTGCTTGCTCAAGATCTCTTTGTGTCTTCTTCGGGCGCCTAGGGTAAGGAACCTTAGGTACATAGACACGTGCTGGGGGAGGTACAGGTGCCTCCTCGAGTTCTTGTGGTTTGGACGAGGAGCTTGCCTCATCAACTACGTCATTGTCTTTCACATTTACGGTCTCGGGAATCTTCTCTTTTCCCTTGGACTCAACCGCGGGTTCAATCTCTTTCCCACTCCTCAATGTGATTGCTTGAACGAACTCATTCTTCGGGTTTTGTTCCCCTTTTCCCGGAAGAACTCCACTAGGTCTCTTAATTGCTTCCGCCGTTTGAGCCACTTGAGTGTCAAGTTTCTTCACATGGGTTTGAATGGCCTCGAATTTGCTGTTGAGATCCTGATACATTCCATCCACCTTGACGTTAATCTCATTAGCCGTCTTTTGTTGATTGACCATCAATTGTTGCATCATCGCCTCAAGCTTAGACTCTTGACTGGGTTGAGGATTGTTGAATTGTTGTTTCTGCTGAAAACCGCCTTGGTTTTGGAAACTGTTCTGTCCTCGGTCTTGCCCGAACTGTTGTCTCGGCTGATAACCGCCTTGGTTAGGCACAAACTGTTTCTGCTGGAAACCGCCTTGCGCATATGGCTTCCGTTCTTGACTTTGCACCCCTTGTTGACCTTGGAAACCCTTAGAGAATATGCTCACGCCCTGATTTGGAACGGTCGGTTTTGGCTGAAAACCGGTTTGCTGCGGGTAAACTTGGTCTTCCGGGTTTTCAACGTTGGTGCTTCTGTATGAGAAATTAGGGTGATTTCTGTAATTCTGGTTGAAGCCTTTGTTGAAGAACCCCTGATTCTGTACGTAGTTCACCTCATCTTCGTACTCTTGTTCTTGCTCAGCACTCTCTTTATAGAGTCCTTCTTCTCTAGTCTCTTCACAAGAGTTGACAGCTTTCTGACTTCCTTTAAGTAATGCTGCAATGCCATTAACCTTTGCGAAAAGCTCATCCATCCTTTGCGCTTCAACACCACTCACGCGCCTCGTTCTATCATACTCGGGATTTCGATGACTTGAGCTCGCAGAAAGATTTTCAATAAGCTCATAAGCTTCCTCCTTTGTCTTTGTCATGAAGTTACCATTGCTGGCCGCATTTAGACAATTCTTGGAGTCCCAATCCACTCCATCGTAGAAGATGTTCAGCACTTGTTCGTCGGAATAGCCATGATGAGGGCATTCCCTTAGATATTCTCTAAATCGCTCCCATGCTTCATTGAAGGGCTCACCGTTGTTCTGTTGAAACTGAGTAATCTTGATTCTGAGAGAAGCGGTCTTGGATTTGGTGTAGAACTGATCCAAGAAGGCTGATCGGATTGCGTCCCAAGAGGTCAAAGAACCCGGCTCTAGAGATTTGAGCCATCTCGCTGCTCGATCAGCTAAGGAGAAGGAGAAAAGCTTGCACTTTAAATAGTCTGCAGGGACTCCATTTGAGCTTGTAGTGCTGCAAATCTCTTCGAACATTTCAATGTGATCCATGGGATTCTCCGAAGCTTTCCCATAGAAAAGATGTCTCTCGACAAGAGCAATGATCTGAGGTTTGATCTCGAAGTTCTGCCTCTGAATAGGCGGTGGACGAATAGCAGTTCTGTCCTGGTAGAATTGGTGCGGAGTATCAATACCCCCGATAGGTCTGCGTGGAGGCTGTCTTTGGTTCAACTGGTGTTGAGCAGCAGCAGCTTGCCTCCGAGCTTCAGCCCGTCTATGGACATCAGCAGCAGCAGCTGCTTGGTTTGCATTGGCGTTTAAATCGCCATCTCCATCATGAGCAAGAGGAGGAGGGTTCAAGAGGTTCCCTTCCTCACCATACTCGTGATGTTCGTCTCCATCAACAGGCAGATTCTGATTGTCCGGTAAGTTCGCCATTTCTCTCCTTCGCAATCTAGCTCTGTTGTTTTCTCGTTCCACTCTTGCCAAATCGTCGTTGTTCAACTCAAGTAGATTTTCAGAGCCTTGGCTTCTGGTCATGTACCTGAGATGCACGGAAAAGAGCAACAATAAAACGAGTTAGTAACGACAAAAAGAAATTCTTAGTCTGAACTTTCGTCCAAGACTCATAGGCAACAATTGGTCCCCGGCAACGGCGCCAAAAACTTGATGTGGTCAGGTTTTAACCCTATATGTAACTACTGCAAGTGCACAGCAATACGAAGTAGTAATGTAGGGATCGAATCCACAAGGACCAAGCGTTACGACTATGAGAATGCAGGATGAAACTAAAGCTAAGACGAATGACAGAGTTTTGTTGGTTTTATGTTTTCGAAACTAAGAACGACAACTAAAACGATATAAGTTCAAATAAGGAAAGCGTTAAGCCTCGGGTGACGCTGCGGGAAATCACGAATAACGGTTAATGAACCTTAAACAGGGGTTTGCTTTAAGAATCGTCTAGAACTCAAACCTAATAATAGATTAACCTCCTCCCGGAGTATTAATCCCTATGCTTAAAACCATGAATACTAACTCCCGTTGAATTCAAATGTTATAAGCATGCTTTTCTAGTTCGATTTGATAGGTTCACAAGAACGCCTTAACATCAACTCCCGTTGGATAAGGACGCTTTGCTCATCTAGGATAATTCCGGCATCTAGACAAACACTCCCGTGCGCTAGATAACCCAAGATCATGAACTAAGTGATCAGTCTAATTCAAGCAATAAGAACTCCCTAGACGAAGAATCCACCGAATAAATCCCCGTTTAATCTATCCTAAACCGTCAAATCATGAAATCCCTTAACACCCTTGGCTTAACTAAGAGACTACTCACTCATGATTACAGAACAAATACAGAGAAAATATGAAGAACACATGATGAACAAAAACAGAAATAGAAGAGAGATTAAGAAAGCTTCTCCAATTATGTAGATCCAAAAGTTTGCTTCCCAAGCTTACAAATCACCATGAAGATAGATAGAGATACAGAGACAAGTTCTTTTCATACATATGAGATCTGATCTCTTATTTTTTTGTCTTTTTCGTCAAAGGGAAGAAGAAATTAGGTAAAATAGTACAAAACACGTTTTTTAAACTGTTTTCAGGGGCTGGATCGATCGATCCAGGTAGGGTGGATCGATCGATCCCATCTTTTTGGAGGATCGATCGGTCTGGATCTTGGAACGATCGATCCAGCTTTTGTCCGATTTTGTGGATCGATCGATCCACTGAGGGGATCGATCGATCCCATCCTTTTCTTCGAGGATCGATCGGTCTGGATCTTGGAACGATCGATCCAGATTTTGTCCGATTTTGTGGATCGATCGATCCAGGTAGGGGATCGATCGATCCCATCTTTTTTTGCTCGGTTTCGCCGTTTTTCCGTTCTAGGCCTCCGGACTCCGTCCCGAAATGCTTTTACACCTGAAATGACTCCTAGAAGACTAAAACACTTGAAAAAGACTCGATTATATACAAAAAAACACAAGTTGGAAAACGTCAAAAACGCAACACATCAGTATCTATTTTGTAGTGACGATGAAATTTGTCGCCATTTTCGTGAAAACTTACGAACTTACAACATGATGTTTTCTTTTACTTCTATTGGGGGTAAAGTTAATTATGATGTAAACAAAGGAAAAAGACCTTCAATTTTCCAGCTTCATGGAGAAAATTATCATTTAATTGGAAGTTTGATGCCTCAAAGAAGAGAAAAACCAAAGTTTCTACAGCTTTAGATACATGATACCTTCAATTAGATACGCAACAGAGAACTATCAATCAGGTATACTATTATATATAATTTAATCCTCTCTGAATATTTTATACTATAATATAGATAAAAGTACTTAATTTACTTATGTTTTATTGATAATGCAGCAAGAATGTAGGTAGTTCTAACAAATTAAGGCCTCATCTGATAGAAGCTCTGATGAGGATATTAGACAATTGTAATCCTCTGGTAAAGGCTTTTCATTCTTACAAAGATAGATATCAGGTTGATTAACCCGAAGACACTGTCCAATTGGTTTTAATCGCCAATAGAGATAAAGATGCCATAACTCATAATATGCCCACTGCAACAGAAGTAGCTGCTTTAATTCCAAGAGATTTTCCGGAAGGAATGGATAAACGAGATATTGTGTTAGAAATAACCGAAGGAAAGCTAAGAAGAATCAGTGAACTCAATGCAGGTTATTTAGCTCTTCAATACCCTTTTTGTTTCCATATGCTGAGGATGGATTTCAACTTGGTACATCGAATGGCTTTGATGAAGAAAAAATTCGGAAGAGAAAAACGATTAGCATGAGAGAGTTCTATGCATTTCGTATTCAGGACAGATTTTCTGAATCTCAGGCAGTCATTCGTTCAAAACGAATTTACCAACAATTTTTGGTGGATGTTTTTACTATGATTGAGTCAAGCAGACTTCGATACTTAAGAAAAAATAAAAAACAGCTACGCTCTGAAAAATATGTGAATGTGGTTCAAGCTACTAATGAAGGAAATACGAATCTTTCTAATCGAAGGAAAAGAATACTTATTGCATCCTTTACAGGTGATCCACGTTATATGAATAATAACTACTTAGATGCAATGGTCATTTGTAAACATTTTGGGTATCCCGATTTGTTTATTACATTTACTTACAATCCAAGTTGGCATGAGATTATTAGGTATACAAAAAGATGAAATCTCAAACCAGAGGATAGACCATATATATTTGCTGTCGGATATTCAAAATTAAGCTCGACAGTCTAATGAGTGATTTGACAGAGAAAAATATGTTTGGTAAAAGCGTTTGTGGTAAGTTTATTTTATTCTTAACTTTCGTTCACTTATATTTTTTATCTATGAACATTTGTATACTAACTATTTGCTTATATATAACAAGGATGTATACTATTGAATTCCAGAAAAGAGGACTCCCTCATGCACATATTTTGTTTTGGATGGCTCAAAAATACAAATTTTCAACTCCGGAAGCTATAGAAAAAGTAATTCGGCTGAGATACCAGATAAGTTTATGATCCTTTTTTATACGAAGTTGTCAAACAAAACATGATACATGGTCCATGTGGATTAATGAGCAGAAGTTCACCATGCATGGTCAACCGAAAGTGTTCTAAGATGTTTCCAAAGAAGTTTTGCGATAGAACTACTATTGATAACAATGGTTATCCACATTATATGAGAAGGAAAACATAAGATTTTGTTAAGAAAAATGGCCTAAAAATTGACAAAAGTTTTGTTGTTCCATATAATAGGGAGTTATCTTTGCGCTACAGAGCTCATATCAATGTTGAATGGTGTACTCAGGCAAGGTCTATCAAATACTTATTCAAGTATATCAATAAAGGTTCGGATCGTGTTCTTGCTACCATCGAAAACAATTCTAAGGAAGGTCCAGAGGCTACAGTTTGCGAAAATGGAGATGTTCTAGGAGAGGATTAAACAAATGAGATTAATGAGTATTTTGATTGCAGGTAATATAATTAACCATTTTTAAAGTATTTGACTTTCAACATATATTAATATGTTTATAAGTTGTTATGGGGTAATTAGTTATTTACTTATTCATTTCAAATCTTATACTATATGTATGTTTCTGCTTGCGAAGCTTCCTGGCGTATTCTTGCATTCCCAATACATTTTCGAGCTACTCCCGTAGAGAAACTATACTTTCATCTTGAAAATGAACAATATGTACTTTATGATGATGATGATCCAGTTGAACAGGTACTGAATCGTAGATCAGTCCAAACATCAATGTTCATGGCGTTCTTTGAAGCTTGCAATAAATATCCCGAAGCTGAAGATCTAACTTACGCTGAGTTCCCAACCATGTTTGTTTATGATAGAAATTTTTTTGAGTGGAAACCAAGGCAAAAGAAAAATCGGTTATCTGTTGGAAGAATCACTTATGTTCCTCTGTCCTGTGGACAATTATACTATCTACGCGTTTTGCTAAACAGACATAAATGACCTAAAGGATTTGATTATCTCAAAACTGTGGAAGGTGTTTTACATCCTACTTACAAGGATGCATGTTATGCATTGGGGGTTGTTAGATGATGATAAAGAATATATAGATGGTTTAAATGAAGCTAGCATTTGGAAAACATGATTCTTTCTTCGGAAATTGTTTGCTATTATGCTACTGACTGATAGTTTAATTAATCCATGTGGAGTTTGGGCGGATACTTGGCATCTTCTTTTAGATGATATTCTTTACAGAAGAACGTCGATTGAAAATAATCCAGGTATCTAACATATTTATGTAATGATTATAATGTTTATATTTTATTCATGATTGTTTTAAACTGATGATATTATTCATTTTATATGTTAAGCTTAATAGTAAGTCCTTTGACATTTAAAAATAAAATAATTATGATTTGATTTTATTTCCTTATTGTTATGCAGATTTGTGTCTCAACGAAAAACAACTAAAAAACTTCACCTTGGATGCAATTGAGACAATCATGCGAAGTAATGGAAGTTCACTTGCTAATTATGATGGAATGCCTTTACCATAAGGTAACTATCATAATGCAGCTATAAATAGGTTGATTTTTGACGAACGTAATTATGATAGAGCTGAAATGGCTGCTATCCACGAGAAAATGCTTCTTGGTTTGACTGAAGAGCAGATGAAAATATATTATGAAATTATGGAAGCTGTGACAGAAGATAAATGAGGAGTTTTTTTCCTGTATGGATTTGGTGGAACCGGAAAAACTCATCTATGGAAAATACTCTCTGCTGCTATTCGGTCGAAATGAGACATTGTTTTGAATGTGGCAAGTAGTGGAATTGATGCGCTATTATTACTTGGTGGAAGAACAACACATTCACGTTTTGGAATGCCAATTAATCCGACAAAGGACTCTACTTACAATATGCAACCTGGAACAAATTTAGCAGATTTAGTGTATGAGGCATCGCTTATCATATGGGACGAAGCACCTATGATGATTAGATATTGCTTTGAGAGCTTGGATCGAAGTATGAAAGACATTATAAAACGACATAAATATAAACCATTTGGTGGAAAATTTGTGGTTTTTGGAGGTGATTTTAGACAAATACTGCTTGTAATAAGTGGTGGAGGAAGAGAAGATATTGTTATGGCTTCCTTAAATTCGTATTATCTATGGGAAAATTGTAAAGTGCTCAAGCTTACGAAGAATATGAGGCTCTTGGCAGATCTTGATGAAGGTATTGCAGAAGAAATCAAATCATTTTCAGAATGGATTCTTAAAGTAGGAGATGGAAAGATAAATCTACCAAATGATGGTGAAGTAATGATTGATATCCCAAAGGATCTCTTAAGAACAAAATTTGATGATCATATCGAAGCTATTATTGAAACTGTATACGGAATTGGATTCCAAGATCACAACCACCCTAACTTTTATCAGGAGAGAGCTATTTTGTGTCCAACAAATAATGATGTATGTGCCATCAATGATCATATGCTGTCTAAACTCACATGTATCAAATCACTTATATATCTTATATTACTTTAGATATATTAGATTTAATAATGTTTTTACTAGATATATCACTAGATTGTATTTTTTAAAGGTGATGAGAAGACATATTTAAGCTCTGATTCCGTTGATCCATCTGATACATCCAACCAGGATAGCAGGGTATATACTCCAGATTTTCTGAATAATATAAAAATTTATGGTCTGCCTAATCATTCTCTGAAGCTTAAAGTAGGAACACCTGTTATGCTACTGAGAAACATTGATCCTAAGGGTGGTTTATGTAATGGAACAAGGTTACAAATAACTCAGCTAGCTGATCATGTTATTGAAGCTATTGTTTTAACTAGTGAAACATATGAGCAAAAAGTTAATATTCCGAGGTTGAATGTTTCACCACCTGAAGGTAAATTTCCATTCAGAATGCGATGAAGACAATTCCCATTGTCAGTTGCGTTCGCCATGATAATAAATAAAAGTCAAGGCCATACTCTTTCATGTGTTGGACTCTATTTGCCTAAGCCGGTATTCTCACATGGTCAGTTAAATTTTGCTCTATCTAGAGTAAAGTGTAAGTTTGGGTTTAAGGTTTTTATTATAGACAAAAAAAAAGAAAACCTCAGAAGCAAACAATAAAGTCGTATTCAAACAAGTGTTCCAGAAAATTTACCAATCTCAATAGAAGGTTAGAATTCCTATTTACATTTTGTCAAGCAATTTTTTGTTTAAAAACATTTATCTAATTGAAATTGTTTTTATGTTTTCAGGATCTCTTAATGCCAACATTTTTTGTTAAGTCAGAGAGTTGTGTGTGAAAAATTCATGGTTGTTATATGCTTTATATTTCAAGGGGCAATATTCTTATGCTTTTGTGGAAGCTTTTAGTTTATCTAAAACTGTGATCACATGGATAATGTGTTCATTTTTACTAATCTCATTGTGTTGGTTTATATATTAATTATCAATGCTTGAAAATTGAGAAGTAGCATATCATTGACCTTCCTTAATTTGTTTTGGTTAGATAATGAATTAACATCATTTCTCTCCTTACTGATGTATTTGCTGAAAAACAAAACATACATATTATATAAAAAGTATGATATGTTGCATTGTGTAATATAATGCAATAGTTACATTTTGTTATTAGGAGGCTACCTCTAATCGATTTGAATTTATTTATTATTCTTAATATATTGCTATCAGTCATACTATATAAAAATATGGTATTATTCGAATTGTTTGAGATAATAGTTTTTTTGAATCACAACATAAATGAATGTACTTGAAGTTATGATAATTAGTGAAAATGAAAGATATTATAAAAGATCTCGAATATTTGATCTGTTAGCAATCTCAAATTTCAATCTTGAAACTAACAAAATGTCTAGGTCAAATACTTATTTTTTGTGGGACATTATAATAACTTGAAGTACATTCATTTAGTTGACTTATTCAATTTCTAATTATTTACTTTAAATTTAAGAAAAGATATTACAAAAGATATCGAGTGTTTGAACCTTTAATAAATCTTTATTGTTTACTTTTTTTTTTAAAATCCTTTAAATATTCTCAATTAAAACCCTACCTCATAATACATCTCATAGACTACTGTTCTCTTCGACTTTTTAGAAAAACATATGAAATATTTTTGTAAGGCACGTGATAAAGTCATGACAGTTACAAGTGACAGATTAGTTGATTTAAATCCAACTACTATATATTGGTCTATTAGGGTTTAAATTCTTAAGAAGTGGAAGCAGTTTACTAGACATCAATGGATTACTCTTGATTTAAATCTGATTGATGAAGAGGTAATCCATTCTACACTATTAATTCATTTGTTGTATATTAATGATGTTTTCTCATTATATTTTTGTTTTATCATGAGGGTAACACAATTTATGCCAGAGTGACAAAAAAATACATTAAAGGATTCGATGATCAACTCAAAGAAGGTTCATGGGTTGAAATTGAAGAATTTACTCTCATTCCTACCAAACCTAATGATACTAGCACATCATCCAATTATATGATTCAATTAATTATATCTACATCAGTTAGACGAATTAAATATGTAGAAGGGTTGTTTTAGTTTAATTTCAATACTCTATTTACATATTTTGAACTTAATTATGCTCAACCTATAAAATATAGTCCGAAGAACAAGTCTTAATGGATTAAGGTGAAACATCTATTAATAATTTTGGCGAGGTAATAATTCTTAATTTAGTTGGTTCATTTTTAGTTAATTAATGCTTTATCTATATAATTGAGAAAATATAACATATAACACTTAATTTACTTAATTTTACAGAATTGATGACATAGAAACAAAAGTGGCATGGCGGATCAAGTTTGAGCAAAGATTTATGAAGATATTATAAATAATATGTTTCTATGTCATCATTGTAATTCATAATTACATTTCATTTTTTATTCGTTTGATTCATACATCTTTTAATTGATTCGTTTTCTAATTAATATCCAAGATTTTCTAAGAATATTATCATTTATTTTCTCAAATAATAGTAGTAGTAGATATTGGGTCATTACCTCTTTCTTTAGATACCATTATTTTTTCATCATGCCTTTTCCACCGTCTGTAATGTGTTAGAAATTATATCATCAGAGTTACATTCTTCATTATTTTCGAAATAGAATATAATTGTTTTTTTTTAATTAACATATTAAAATTCAATATTACATGAGTATATATATTAAACTTCACTTTGTACATTGATGTGATAATACAATTGCAGAAAAGCTGAAGTAGTTGATATGCTCCATGCATTGACTACTGTTTACTGATGCTTTTTCGAAATTCAACCTTAAACTGAGCAACATGTAACATTTATTTCCAAGGTGAAATGCTATATAGAAAATAAATTCAAAATAATTATTTTTAAACTGATATAGATACAACAAATCGTGTTTTTGCTATTTATACCTCTACACGTTTACTTTTTTATTCAATCCATCTTCTAAATCATTCATTCTTTTTATCTATATTTTGGTTTCAAACACATATCTTACCTTCGATATCTACCTATGATCTCATTTCTGATTTGCATGTTGACAGAACCAATTGGAGATAAGGAGTGAAAGTATTGAAAAAATGGTTTGAAAATGGTGGAACAGAACGTGATTCTTTACAGTTTCTGCTGATGGATTTAGAGGTCTTTCTTTGATTAAGTGTATTATTACAAGACTCTATTTTTACGAAAGTGTTTATTGGCAATCTTAATTTGTTTCTATTTGCAGGGCTCTACTATTCAAGCCTATCTTTATCATGTTGATCTGATAAAAAAATACGATAGAGAAATTAAAGAAGGTCAATGGAAAAAAGTTTCTAATTTCATTGTCTTTGAGGATCCACTCAAAAAACCAAACACCCCAATTGTTTGGTCTATCAAAATATGTGAGAACACTATCATAAAGGACATAGCTTCAATGTCAGTTGATTTTCCAAAAGGGTTCTACTCTTTTTCAGATGTTTTTGGTAAGAGGACATATACTGATCTTCCTATTGGTATAGAAATTGAAAATTTGTTATATAATATACTTATCTACTTTAAACCTATTTTCATTTATATTAATTAGAAATGTGTTTGTTTTGTTTTGTTTTGTTCATCAGACATTTTAGGTTTTATTGTTGCTATTGAGGAGCTGAAGACAGTTACTAATGATTCTTACACTCTGAGAAAAGAAAAAAAGACTACCAGTCTCACTTTTACGATTAAAGACGACAAGTATGTATCTCTTTGTATAGAGTTTTTAGCTTTTATTATGACAGGTTTAAATATACCAATTAGTTTAATTTAATATAGTTTGGTTTTGTTAAATAGGGGGTTAGTATTGCGATGTACTGCCTTAGGGAAAATTGCTCTCGATTTCAATGACCAGATCTGGAATGATAAGCAGTTGCCACTAGTTTGTCTTCTAACAGACTGGAGTGTTATAAATGAACAATGTATGTTTTTTTTTAAACTATAAAGTTTATAAAATGTCACTCCCATGAAATTGTTATTTGAAAACTGAATAACTAGAGAACATGAAATAGTATTTTGTAGGTGGTTTGTATCTTAAGACTAGAGGAGGGATTTCAAGGATTGAGCTTCATCCAGATACTCCAGGAGCCGTAGCCTTTGCTAGAAGGTGAAAAAACATATTTCGAAAAAATATTTTTACTGTATTTATATATATAATAAAATTAACGACCTACAATTTGTTTACAGGTTTTGGAAGAATGAAAATAAACCACATTTTCAAGATGGTGTGATAAATAATGATGTTGAGGCAAGTTCCTCCTCTAAGAAAAACATAAAGTGATTGAAGATCAAAAAATCAAAAATTGTTGATTTACATCTTCAATATCAAAAATTGTTGTTTTAATGACTTTAATTTTGCTTTGTGAACAAACTCTTCTTTTTTATATGCTATTATATTTTTGCTTTGTTTACTAATTTGAATTCTACTGTTTTTCTATTAAGTTCTTAAGATTTCGTGTAATATGTCTCTCTCTATCTTCATACTTTTATTTAATTCCTTTCCTGAATTTAAATTAGGTATAGTGTAATGTATTATTTTAACTTTCTATAATACGTATTCTATGTTTATGTTATGTTTGTATTTTATTATTATTTTAGTGTTATATTAGATTGATTTATGAAAATTCAATTTTGATAATGAATACTTACTTCGTATTATGCCTTGCTAACCATATACTCAAATTGCATCCAATATAATTTGATTTCATATTTGTGTAATTATCTGCAATACGCATTTATTCGTCACGGCGGCTCCGACGACGGCATGGCTTACCAACGGCGACCTAATTAAAAACAAGATAAGAAATTACTATTAGGAGAAGAGAAGAGGAAGAGAAGAGGGAGAGAAGAGAAAGAGAAGAGACTTACCGGCGAGGTTGAGAGCGACGGCGGAGAGAGATCGGTCGGCGGAGAGAGAGAATCGAAAATTGGATGAAACCAAATGAGGAAGAAGAAGAGAAAATCGTCGATTTAGATCAATTGATTTCCGACTGACGATCCCGGTCGGGAATCGGTCGGAAATAAATTAATAAACCGCCTAATTATTTCGTTTGGCGGTCAATTTTCGCGGGTATTTTTTCAGCATGGTCGGAAATTGGTCGGATTTCCGACGAAATTCCGACCGATACATAACATTGCATGCTCTTTGATTGGGTGATTTACAAGTGTATGAACACGTGTAAATTTTGAAAATTTTCATATCGGTCGGAAATCAGTCGGGAATTCCGACCGATTTCCGACCGATATGAAAATTTTCGAAAAAATGCTAAGTATTTATACTTCCCGTCGGGAATCGGTCAGGAATTTCCGACCGATTGCCGACCATATAGGGTTTAGGGTATGAAATACTAAATTTTCATACCGTATAGGGTTTAAGAAACATCTAAACATCTTATGTCTAAAAACTATCTGGCAAGGTAAACATAAAATAAAGTATATGACGATTTTTATGAATCGAAAGGAGAACGAGTTTAACCTTTCATAACGAAACATAGAACTTATACTTACACTTTTCGGTTTCTTGTAGGTTTTTGAGTAGATGCTCCAAAATAGTGAATCTTAAGATAGTTGGACATTGAATTCTTTCAAAATATCATATCTAACCCTAGCAAACATAACCCTAATCAAATTTTTGCCGTTCGAGGTTTCGAAACCCCAAATGGTCGGAAATTGGTCGGTAATCCCGACTGATTTCCGACGAATGGATAACCTCATGTGCCTTAATAATATCAACACGTTTATTGTGAGTCCGATGAAACATTTCCGATGATATTCCGACCGATCAAGTATCGGTGGTCAGAAAACGGTCGGAATTCTGGATTAATTTTTTTTTAAATTCGTACAATTAATTAATGCATATGAAAAAGTTTCTAAAATTTGTTACTTAAAAATAAATGCATATAAAAAATTTGTTACAAATTTATTCTGAAACCGATGAATAATATGAAATAGCTGAATCGGAATCCTCGTTAATTAAAAAAAATCGTACAACTAATTAATAATGCATATGGAAAAGTTTCTAAAATTTGTTACTAACAAATAACTGCATATAAAAAATTTGTTAGATGAATAATCTGAAGTAGCTGAATCGGAATCCTCATCAAATTCTCTTCTCTTCTTCAGAATCCTCAAATACTTCGTAATCCCCGCCCATACCGGTGAAGTCAACCACAAGGTCAACCTCAAGAGAATGCTCGATTTCACCTATAAGTTACCAATTGGAGTTTCCTGTAAAGGGTCATGCTCGGAAACATCAGATATCATTCCTCTTGGTTGTATCGACGTTACTGCAATCCATGGGTCTTGCTTGTTCCTAACCCGGGGGTATCGAATGTAGGAAACCTGGTCCGCTTGTGAAGCAAGAATAAATGGATCGTATTTCAGATGTCGCTTTCCAGAGTAAACAGATGTTACACCGAATTCGTCCTGACGTAGACCTTCCACTAGATCATACCAATCGCAATAGAACACAATGCACTTCAAACCAATCATTCCTGGATATTTGACTTCTAATATTTTGCGGAATTCCCAACTGATTTCCGACGATCCTAATTTGGTCTCTAACTCGTCGGAAATTAGTCGGGATTCCAGACTGATTTCCGACCAATAGAATTTCGTCGGGAATTCCAGACCGATTCCCGACGGATATTTTTTTGTCGGTATTTCCCGACCGATTATTTCCCGTCGGGAATCGGGGTGTTTTCTTGTCGTGTTATACTCACTTTTACCCAATTGGTAAGTGTTATCTTTCTAATCATATTTATTTTGTTATTCATAAGATACTTATTTGAATCGTCAAATTTGTTATTCATGTTCTGTATTTCTATACAAGTAGAATGATTTTTGGTAGTAACTAAGTTTTCATATATGTATAAACGCAGATTTAATTGGTGTTTTGGATTATATTGGAGACTTTAAAACAGTTGTTCATCCAAATGGAACAAGTGTTCCAACTCTGAATTTTTGCATCAAAGATCTTGAGTAAGTCTATTGACTACCTTTACATGTAATATCTGTTGATATCAAGTATAATTAGATTATTCATTTAAATTAAGGGATTATACACTCAACTGTGTCGCACGTGGTGATTTGGCCTATGAAATCAAGGAAAAATGTAATTGCAACGTAATGAAAGGTCAATTTGGCATATGTGTTTTGACTGATTTGTTTGTTAAGAAAGACATAGGTATGTTTACATTATAACTACACATAATTATATAGTTTATAGTTAAATAATCTCAATAGCTAATATATTTTTCATTTAGATGAAATGACCATCCATGATTATGAAGGAGGCCTTTCATGTTTTTTAGTTGCTCCACATTGAAGTTATAAGTTTCCGACTCAAATAAATGAAAAACCTCTAAGTATCTTTTGTACTTTACATTTCGAAAAAACTTCTATTATGCCTAATTATTTGTTTCTATTTTTTCAGGCTTTGGAATAAGATAAGGGATTCGGAAAAAAATACATCAACCTCTCAAGCTCAGGATGCTTAGTCTCACTTCATCATGAAATTGCCTACATTTCTATCTTAAAACTTTTGTTTAATATCCATTAGGAGTGATGTCCTCCTACTTTATTTATCTTAAGACTTATGTTTTCAATCCTTTAAAATGATTGAAATTTCCTATATTTTCAGATTTATATGTTTCTCTTTCGTTTTTCTGATGTTTATCTATTTAATTTAACTAGATAATTACTTATTAAATTTAATCGATTTCATAAAAAATTTAATTAGATAAAAACAATATAAACTAATTTATTAAAATGTATGATCATCTAAATGGTGATTATCATAAAGAACCTACAAGATGTTGGAGAATGAATTATTTTAGTTTAGAGGATATACAAATATCCGGCTAACTCTTTTTAATATGTAAATGTTTGGTTACTTCCTTATTATATACCTTCAATTGTCTAATTATATTAATTAACTTTTTCATATATTACCAATGACTATAGCAATACATTCCAATTTTCTAAAACTAATCATTCATAATAGAAGGTAAATATTTTCATATATTAGAGACTATTACATGTATACCAATTTAAGATCTTTTTCTATGAATTCGATTAAAATCTGCTAATTAAACTCTAAACCTAATCCCCTATATACAAACCCTACTCTTAGCAGTCATTACATAATTACTCACACAAATCAAAGAACAACCATAATAATCTAATTTTACTATTTTGATAGGATACATTATGGATCGATTTGATAAAGTTTCAGGTTGCATTCGTGGAGATCTGATTGAAAGATAAGAATTATGGTGTTGAAGAAGTGGGAGATGATTGGTCCACGAGGTATTGAAGGTTTGGAGTTTATTTTTGTTGATGAAAAGTAAGTTTATTATTTAGCTATCTTTCATTGTTTTGTATAATTAAGTTGTAAGTAATCATATAGCTTTACCTTTTATAAATCTACAATTTGCAGGGATGCAAAATTCAAGCATCGATGACAAATCTTGTTTTAGTTTCATTTTAACATCGTGTTTTAGAAGAAGGACAGTGGAATTGTCTAAGTCATTTTGTTATTAATGATGCGTTTTGGTTCCAAAAGACAACTCCTCACAAATGGCGTATTTTCTACTTCAGAATACCAACGTGAAACCAATTACACCAATGTTAGATAATCCATTTATGTCTTTTGCTGAGTTTGGTAAAGTTTATGATGGATCACTTGATTCAAATTACCCTATTGGTAAAATCTCATATACTATGTCAGATTGTTTGGTTCAATTATAGAAAATGTTATACATTTATTTATAAAGAATAATTATATCTCTAACAATAACAAATTATCTTCTATGAACAGACTTAATTAGTGTTGTTGTGTATGTTGGAAGACTGATTAGGATTAAAGATTACTCAAATGATGGTGACTCTGATAAATTTTATAGTCGTATCAAATTCATACTAAGAGACACCAAGTGCATTTCATTGAATCCATAGTTTATTTTATTACTTAGAATGCTAATATAATTTGCTTCTATTGTATTTAGGAATGTTGAAATTAGTTGTGTTGCATATGGTAATTTGGCTGATGAGTTCAATTGCCAATGGTGGTCTGCATGTGGTTCTGAGGTCATTTGTGTTTTGACTGACTAGCGTATCATGTGGAAAAATGGTTTGTTTCTTATTAATACTCTTTCTGGTTGTAAACACTTGAGTCTACTTAATCTTTTAAGTATTGTAACTATCACTCTGAATGTGCTTTGTTTAGGAATATTGAAATTATCTGATCAAAAGGCATGTCACGCTTTCTATTTGATCCTCAAATTGAAGAAGTTAATTCTTTTAGAGAAAGGTATGCTTAAGTTTAATGGTTATTCTCATTTCCTAACTACACAAGTTGTCACAATTATTATTTTCTTATAGGTATGCACTAATGAAGAATATCAACAACACTCACAAAAATGAGGAGAAGGAGAAACATCGAGTAATTGTAGTCTCCAGTTTAAACTAATTTACAAATATGTTTTTGTTTTCTAATAACTTATGGTTATTAATTATTGCTTCTGAACTTTCTATATCTATTACCAAGGATTTCTTAATTTCAATATCTATCCAGAATAACAATGTTATGTTGTATAAAGGAATCCAGAATTGAACCTGATTAGGTTTTGCATAAAAAAAACACTTCATCGGGGATTCTTATTCAATTTAGCCCCTTTTATACTTCCGAAGAATATGAGAGTCAATGATCATAAATAAAATTTAGTTATATTCTCACTTATCATATTCATAATGTCCAATGATTAACAAAGTATTTCACTCCAAAATCTTATAATAATACATTGAGACATGTATGAGATTCAAGATTTTTACCGAGAAAATGAAATGAGGAGTTTGGATGCGTACTCTGAAAACGAAGATGTGGAGTTAATCGATAGATAGTACCTTCTATCTGTGACAAAACAAAAATTTATTATTAAAAGGAAGGATCAAAATCCCAAAATGTTTTGATCTCAATCACGTTTTGCAGAGGAAGAAGATGAAGAGACAGCTATTGAATAATAGGTCAATGAAATTCTCTTACCATCGATTTCAAGAGGAAGAAGATGAAGAAATATGGATCCAACAATCTCTCAATTAGCTGCTATCATTCTCGATTTGGATTGGTGAATGAATTTCATCTCCAGAATTTGTAGAATAATGAGATCGAAATGTATTGTGGTTACTCATTATTCTTCTTTACTTTGCATGTCGACAAACTTTTGTTTCTAAGACATCTGTTTTCTCCGTATGACTTATTTTAATAGGACATATATTTTAAAAAATACTGATCGGTTTTTAATTTTATAAAAATCTAGATTTTGAACAGTTGTTAATTAAGAGATATATACACTATAAATAAATTATTTATGCTCCCCAAAGTGTAGATATTTAAAATTGTTGAATTAAGAAACTACATACTTTCCAAATGTTTTGTTACATAACTTATATTTATACATGTAGTACACTAAAAATGTTTTGTTACATAACTTATATTTATACATGTAGTAGACAAAAAAAACTTTATTCCATGTATTGAAACTCATTTTATTAATATTTCGCCATGTATATTTCTTTTCCTTCAAAAAAAATTAATACTTAAACCACTAACAAAAATATGTCTACTATAATTTTAAATATTTCTCATCTATATATAATTATACAGTTAATTCATGTATGTACGATAAAATAAAAAAATTATAAGTTAAATCTAATCCTGTGCCAAAATCTAGTCTATCTTAACAGTGTAATCATCCTTTTTTTTTTTACCTTTCGTACGACTTTTTCGTTTCTTTCCATTTTTTTTGTAGCCATATTTCCTTATTTCGTCGTCTTTATCCTTCTTTTCGATTGGTTGTATATTTTATACATCTTTCCTTTCTTTTATATACTTATTAAAACATGATTGATGATTGTTTCTTTAAGAGTCGAGAAACAATTATATACAATTATGATTAGGGTTACGTATAACAAATTATAGGAATACACTACTCTTATAAGAGTCTTGGCCATCATCAATCTTTTCGAAATCATCCAATTATACTACTACGACCGATTCATTTAATAATTTTTATAATTTTATATTAATTAGCATAAACAACATGTAAGGATATCTTACGTTCATTTTATTATGACGGAGATTTCTCCAAATCTTTGGTGGTGCGTCGCCACATCATCAACTAACTTTAGAAATACGTCCTATTGGATTCACTTTTATCCCCGAGAACCACGTGTCACATCTTTTCCGATCTCGAATATAAGGAATGTAATATTGCGAGGGACTTGCAATTATCTTGCTAGAGATCCCTCGCAAATCCCAAGCAAATTTGCAATGGAATTGAGAGGAATCCCTCGCAAATCCCTAACAATTCTAGATTTGCAAGGGATTTGCGACGGCTCCCTCGCAAATCCATCGCAAATCGTGGATATATTGTTTAAAAAAATATTAAGGGTTTAGGGTTTAGGGTTACATATAACAAATTATAGGAATTCACTACGTCTATCAGAGTCTTGGCCATCATCAATCTTTCGAAATCATCCAATTATGCTACTACGACCGATTCCTTTAAGAAGTCTTATAGTTCTATATTAATTAGCATAAACAACATGTAAGGATATCTTACGTTCATTTTATTATGACGTAGACTTCTCCAAATCTTTGGTGGTGCATCGCCACATCATCAACTAACTTTAGAAATACGGCCTATTGGATTCACTTTTATCCCTGAGAACCACATGCCACGTCTTTTCCGATCTCGAATATGTAATATTGCGAGGGACTTGCAAGTATCTTGCTAGCAAATTTGCATTGGAATCGAGAGGAATCCCTCGCAAATCCTTTGCAATTCTAGATTTGCAAGGGATTTACGATGGCTCCATCGCAAATCGTGGATATATTGTTCAAAAAAATATTAAAGGCTTAGGGTTTAGGGTTACATATAACAAATTATAGGAATTCAATACGCCTATCAGAGTCTTGGCCATCATCAATCTTTTCGAAATCATATGATTCTGCTACTACGACCGATTCATTTAAGAAGTCTTATAGTTCTCTATTAGTTAGCATAAACAACATGTAAGGATATCTTACGTTCATTTTATTATAACAGAGGCTTCTCCAAATCTTTGGTGGTGCATCCCCACATCATCAATTAACTTTAGAAATACGGCATCTTAGATTCACTTTTATCCTCGAGAATCACGTGTCAAGTCTTTCCCGATCTCGAATATAAGGAATGTAATATTGCGAGGGACTTGCAAGTATCTTGCTAGGGATCCCTCGCAAATCCCTAGCAAATTTGCGATGGAATTGAGAGGAATCCTTCGAAAAGCCCTTGCAAATTTTCTAAAGAAGCAGGCCTCGCAAATCCCTCGCAATTGCTACGAATTTGCGAAGGAAAATTATCCCTCGCAATATCGTCGCAAAACAGTAGCAAAGTCGTCGCAATTTGTGACGGCGGAATCCCTCGCAAGCTACTCGCAAATCTGTCGCAAATTTGCGAGGTAGTTTGTCCATCGCAAATTTCTCTTGCAAATCGCATGTTTTCTTGTAGTGGGAACACATACTTGAATCTCTCCAATCCATCCTCATCAGTTTCTGTCTTCAACTCAGTTATAGTCCCTGGATTTGCAAGCATGAGCATATGGAGATATTCAGGCAGTTTGCATCTGATCCTCTCACTCCCAAAACAGCACTTTCCTTCGCTTTATAACACTTCATATAGGAAGCGTTCACATGTAGATCTTCAAGTAGAAGTCACTGCAATTCCCCTGCCTTTGGACCTTTCCCAGGATCCCCAAACTTTGCCTTAAAGACAGCATCGATGACACGTGAATATGCCTTTTGTTTGAACGCCTTACGCATTTCAATATCACATGTGTGCACAACCTTTTTAATCTCGTAATATGAGCTGTCTCATACTTCCTTCGCAAATACCCTCCAGTCACAACGCTCGTCTACACAACTTAGAACAAACCCATCACGCCTTGTACGAGACTGCTTGAAATGGAACATTTCCTTAATTTCATATATAGCGAGTGTTATCTTACCTTCTTCCTTTGATGCATACACCTTGCCAACTCTAATGCCATCCTCCCCGCCAGCCACATCCAAGTCTGGAATATCAGCATTGCCATACATCGTGTCGTCCAGCAATGGTGGTATGTCAAACTCCTCATCGTCCACGGTATCCAGATTCCTAAGTCCTTGTCCACTCGGTCCATCCATCCGTGCTTGACCACATGTAGTTGTCCATGCAGAGTTAGAAGGAATCTCCTCGTTCTTATTGAAAATGGGAGGCATCCCTTCATCCACCCACACATCGTGGTCAAATGCATCATTTGTAGACCACAATATTTCTTCCCCAACTCCTACCCCATCCCACGTCTTGTCTACATGATCTACTGGATCGCACATTACCTCTGCCGCATTAGAACCATCAAATTGCTCATCTAAAAATGGTTCCCAAAACTCTTTATCATACTCATGAGTCATGACATCCTCTTCAGCTGTATCAACAGCGTCAACCTCATCAGTATCTGGAAACAAAGTACCATCCGACTCAAAACAGTCATTCACCCTCCTACCCTCCCTCTGAAACCTTTTTCTCAAACATCTCATCATGGTTTAAGAGTTCATCATCTTCCTCGCACTGCAGCAGCGTTTTCGACCGTACCCAAACTGTCGTTTTCTACAAACTAGTGTTGTAACTCCTCTACACAGATCTCTCATTGAAATTGTTGTTTTAAACACAAAATCATCCCCCTCTTTCTCACCAAACCCTCTTTCAGAAACTGGAGTTTTTGCCCCCGTAAGATCACCCAAACAATCACTCGGAATTGTTCTTGTTGAAACTGGTGTTACAAACCCTGACAAAACTGGCGTTTTACCCCCAATAAGAACACCCAAATAATCACTCGGAACACTTCTTCTTGAAACTGATGTTTTAAACCCAATACCAATACCCTCAGGCTCATTCAAATCTCTCATCTTCTTTTCCCCATCAAACTTAGCAAATAGGTTAATTGTAGGCGTAACACGAAAATGTTTCAGGAAGAATCCAACAGCACCATCGGTGGTTACCATAACCGGAGGAATTGTGATACATGTTGCCAGCTTCATGTTATTAGGGGGCCAATAACTCAATGTGACAGACACTCCTTCACCGCCATCAACAAATAATTCACTCAAAACATTTTTTTGAACTCACATATACTACTGCCTACCCGAAGTGGGACTATCCTTGACATCTTTTGTTTATCTATAACAAAATCTCACTTCCCCTCTATCGACAACATCCACTCACCACAAATGACCATACAATGCTCATCCGTACCTTCAGCAACAACATAAATATATATAAGCGGCATGTAAACCTAAAATATATCCACAACCACAACACATGAGATTGGGGAAGAAAACAAACCTGGTAAAACGTCTTGCTAAGCTCTGTCCATCCTCCACAAGAAGGTCTGCTAAAACGGAAACAAACCACATATTTACCCTAATCCAAAAACTTTAAACTTTAATCTACATTTGATTTAACGTTTATCTACCTCCTTAGCAGCTGTCTTCTTATCAGCCATTCGATCAATAGCATTTACTGTGAACAGACGGCATCAATTAGAAGGAAAAAAGATGGGCCCACATTTTTACAGTATGGTTCTTTAGTTTACTTTTGTATCCACACATTTCTGTTTCCAGTTTCCATCCATTACCCCCAATCCACACATTTCTGTTTCCAGTTTCCATCCATTATCCCCAATCCACATCCCCTTAAACGACAAAATCATATCACTACATCCATCATCTACAATCCAACATCCGAAATCTACTATCAGATGACTCAATCCATCATCTACAATCCACTGTCCCCTGGAAAAATACTTGGGTTTACCAGATCTACAACTTTGTTGTCCACACACATCCGTCCAACTGAAACTCATCACCTCACATCAAAGCTCAATCAAAACTACCAGATATCCAACTTTGTTTTCCACACACATCCGTGAACGGAAACTCAACAAGTCACATCTAAGCTCAGCTCACTGCTTTCGATTTCGTTGTCC
This sequence comes from Eutrema heterophyllum, assembly GCA_002933915.1. Taxonomy (NCBI): domain Eukaryota; kingdom Viridiplantae; phylum Streptophyta; class Magnoliopsida; order Brassicales; family Brassicaceae; genus Eutrema; species Eutrema heterophyllum. The sequence continues at coordinate 77,627 of PKMM01011718.1, read as the reverse complement.
GAAATCCAATTCGGGTTAATAGCAATACCCAATCAATTTGTTAAATAGCTCTTGTTCCCGATTCCCAACTTTACCCCGAGAATTCCCGCATGCAACTTTCCCTGGAAAGCCGAAACTAGATTTTCGCACTTGATTTTCCCTTCGACTGTGTAATCGAACCGCCAAAAATTAACTCCACGTGAAGGATTAAAGTGCGAAAATTGATGAGAAAAACATACTTCTGGGTTTCTGGCCTTCCTTGAGGGTAAATTAACAGAAGGGCTTGACAAGAATTTCACACCCTTCAACAGTTCAAAAAGTATCCCAATAGCAAAAAGTTAATTTTTGTTATAAAAAGTGCAAAAAGTTACTTGTACTGTAATTGACTCTCTAAATTTACATAATAACAAAGTTTACAAAATGGATCAAAAATTTTAGATAGTTAAAATTACTAATTTTGAATCATACATGTCATACCATAAATAACATTTTTCCATACAATATAAAAAAAACATAAAAGATAAAAACAAATAAAAATTGTCGCTCGCCCTTAATGTGGATTAAAATTTTAACTCGGGTGAAAATCATACTAGATTTTAGAGATTTTAAGTTGAAAATATCATACGAAATTGTTTAAATTGTGCTAGATTTTCTGATTTTTAGTTAAATCATAAAAAATTATGTTATAAAATTTATTTTAATACATTAAATAAATGTTTTGAAATCCGACCCGGGAAGCAAACCGGAGAGTCCTTCGAGCCACCGGGTCCATAGGTTAACCCGGTTCGATGCGGTCCGACCGTAATCAATAATTAATGAAATTCTATATATATACACNAATCTCTAAGATAAGTTTCTTACAAATATGTCTAACTGACAAAGTAATTATTATTTTAGTTGATAAAATATTATTCACAAACGAAAGAAGATAATAAAGTACCAGACTGTAAAATCTGAATGACTCAATAAAAACAATAAAGAAAACCTTATGATTGAATTATTACGGAACCATGATTCGTCTGGATCAACGATTATGTCCAGTTCACGGTTATTTGCTGAGTTTTTATATNGATTATGTATAGTTCACGGTTATTTGTTGGGTTTTTACGGGTTTTATTGGATTTTATAGTATCGGGTTTTAGATCTATAACCGGATCGGATTGTTGTCTGGATCATGGATTTTAGAGATATAACCGGATTGGTTGGTCTGAGCAGGATCTTAAATTTATAAAAAAAAGTATTTTGCGTAGGCGTGTGGGTGAAAATCTAATTATACTATTATTACGTGTGCGCACCATCGATAGATATACTCGCTTTTCAAAAACTCTAACCAAGTCTTTACTCGCTTACTTGGACAATAAGTAATGCATGGTCCGACTAAAAATAAATTAAGGAATATGATATAGTTGGAATCTCCGTTTTAGTAGTAGACGACTAGCGCGGGCTTTTGGTTTACTTTTTGTTATAAATATAATTTTAGTTTGATATGAACTTGTCAAAGACTCAAAAGTGTTCTTTGAATAAATTTTAATTACAAAAGGTGAAGATATACAAAATTAAAGACTCAAAGTCAAAGTCAAAGACTCAAAGTCCAAGACTCAAAGTCAAAGACTCAAAGACTAAAGTGTTGTTTCCTTAAAATTCGGTTTTTTAGTTTATTCATTAACGTGTTTTTCCGATCTAATGATTTAGTTATTTTGTGATTCAACTATTTATTCTCGATATACCACTGCTCTTCGTTATTATTTAAAAATATACCAATCAAATTTGAAGACATTTTTGTTGTTGTCACGATGCTGACATAGAAGGAATTTTAACCACACTACACACATTTAAATGATATTTTCTGTTTGACAAAATATATCGACAGGTTCTTTGACCTTCAAGTTTGAACATGGCCTGTTGATCAATTCAAAAAAAAAAGAACATGGCCTGTTGGACTATTACATGGATTACTAACAGAATATTTATAATATGAAAATTAAGTAAGTAATAATGGATAATTCAAAATTAAATAAATAGAAAAAAGAAATAAAAAAACCCATTAATACTTTTTTTTTTTGTCAACACTTTTTTCGTTAGACTAAACTTCAAGAGTACAAAGAGAGGGAATTAAACATCCTCTTAAATCATTACAACACAAAATCAAAACAATAAAATATAGAGCAGATAGATCATCATTTTGTAAGATGGACAGCGAATTTGAGACAATGCTCAAATGCGTCAATAACTTCACGGCAAAGCCGGAAAGTTTGAAATTCGTCACAAGTGACTTTGAGGATGAACCTCTACCTCTGATATTCGTAGAAACGAAATTGTATGTCTCTTCTGACCCCGTACAGACCGCTACACAAGAGGACATGTCGGTAAAGACGTTCATAAGGTTTCCCAGCACAAGACTCGGGAGGAAGCCACCACTCAAAGAGATGGCTATTGTTGTAATAGCCATTCCCAAACATGGAGAATCCGTGACTATCTTAACGAAAAGACCAAGGGAGCCAACATAAGATTTGGACCTGAGGGAGGCGTATGAGGGAGGCAGCTTTTGACGATGGCTGAACCGAAGTGGTGAAGGAGCGGCAGAGGCAGTTGGAGGCGGTAGCCTTTTTCGATGGCTTAATCGAAGGAGCAGAGGGGTAGAGGAGGCGGGTGGAGGAGGCAGCTTTTGACAGTGGTTGAACCGAATGAGTGGAGGGCCGACGGTGTGAAACCGAAAAAGAACCGGACTGGTGAAATGCACCATCAAATTGGGCCATGCCCACACTGAAGGGTATCCGGATTCGATGCACGTCTTCGAGGAGACGGAGGGAATGAGAAGGGGTTTGCTCTCGGTGGTGAATAACCGACTCTTTGAAGAGGCTGAGCGATGTGGCGGGTTGGAGAGTCAGTTGGAATCGAATCGGAGAAGTACTCAAAGCCATCAAGAGTCCTCGCAAGTGACCTAGAGAAAGTGCTTATATTCGGATTCACCTGGCCCAAAGAGAGCCACATGGGTGATTCAGAGTAAGCAAATGTGGCGGAGAGAAACCTCCGAGAGATGGAAACAGAGACCCGCAGCCAAACCTGCCGAGGGTTAAAGTCAAAGAAGAACCGTTGCCGAGAAGCAGATGGAGGATCTGGCGGGTCTGGCGGATCTGGTGGCTCCGGCGGCTCCAGCTGCTCCGGCGGCTCCAGTCACTTGTCGACAAAAGAGGGAACTCGGCAAAGATGCCGGAGTGGGCCTCGACGTTGAGGTCAAACAACAGAGGCAACGAGTGGAGCAAGAGCAAGGATGACCAGAAGCCATGGCTGGTAGATAACACGGCGCCGGAGAAGCGATGTGGAGATTGGAAAAAAGGGCTCGCCGGTGATGCTAGCCGCCGACGGAAGGTGGAAAAGCTTCTTCGGGAGGCACACAGAAGAGCCCGAGAAGAGGAGTAATGCCGGTCAGGTAAAGTAGAGGTCGGAGACAGATCGCCGGAAGCTTGAAATCATCTTGAGGGGAGAAGCGGAGGCAAGGCCGAGGAAAGATCGACGGCAAAGCGGCCATCGCAGAGCACCTCGAGCAACATGAAAACCAAACTAGCCCACCCCCTTGAGAAGACACCGTCCTCGAGTATCTACCGAAGAGAGAGACCAGAGAAGCTCGCCGTGAAACCCAAACTAAGGAACGACACCAGCGACACCCCCAAAGCCGCGCGAAACGAAAATCCAATCAACAACAAAAGACTTTGAAACTTGAAGAGCTAGCAGCAGAGAAGAAGGAAGAGACACATGTGGTCCCTCTCACGGTGATGGTGAGAAAAACCGACCACCGGAGAGGGAGATCGGAGCTATTTGGTGTTGGCGGCTAGGGCGAACTATCGTCTCATAACCAAAAGTTTGAAATCTCAATAACCCGTTCAAAGGTATTGTTCAGTTCCCCATTAATACCCTTTTAATTTCAAATAACTACATACAATGCCATTAACCCAAAAACTATGTTATCAATGAATAAAACTGGCGACACTGTTCACCAACCGCCGCCGACACTATTCATCCAAAGTCGACAACACTATTCATCATCGGAGAACGTAATATTCGATACTTGTTTTGTTAACACGCTAACAAAAATATTCGGTACTTGTTAACATGTTAACAATAACATGTGATATTTGTAACATGTTAACAGAGTATGTTAACGTATTAACAATAATATATGCTACTTGTAACGCGCTAACAATAGTATCTGATACTTGTTATTATTGTTAGCACGCTAACAAGTATCGTATAGCACGTCAACAAATATCATATATTATTGTTAAAACGTTAAATATCGGATATTTTTGTTAACATGTTAACAAGTATCATATATTATTCTTACCACGCTAACATAATATGTTAATACGTTACATTATCAAATATTGTTGTTAGCACGCTAACAAGTATCAGATTAGACGTTAACAAGTATCATATATTATTGTTAACATGTTAACAGTAATATCTGATACTTTTGTTAGCATGTTAACAAGTATCATATATTATTGTTAGCACGCTAGCAAGTACCGGATATTATGTTTTCCGATAATGAATATTGTCAGCGATTTTGAATGAACAGTGTCGGCGGCGGTTGATAAACAGTGTCGCCGGTTTTATTCATTGATAACACAATTTACATGGTAATGACATTAGGAATAATAAAGAAAAAAGAAAAGGATATTTTGGTCTAAATTTTTTTCTCTTTCCTATAAAACTAATTTCAGTTTATCCATTGTTATCTAACTAATTATTTGGTCAACCATTCATATACACGTAAAAACCTTTTAGGGTCATTTAGCTCATACATAAATAATTCTTTTATTAGTTTTGTAACATAGTTGACTAGTTTATTAGTTTTTTAACAAAGAGAAAATTTTGTATACCATATTTATCCTTGTTAGTTGAATTATTTACATAAAATGTCATTGCCGCTAACACTGTTCATCACTGAACGACATCAATGTTCATCTGAAATCGGTAATCCAGTTATCATATAGAATATTGACGTGCTAACAATAATATCCGAGATCCAGATTCCTCCATTCCCTCTGCTTGCACCGCCGCTACTTTCGCTAACATCACGAGGCAGCCGTTCACCTCCGTCGGAAACCGCTTATCGAGATGCTGACCCACGAAGGCGATTCCAACGCACAGATCAGATCGGCATTGTGCTTATCTGCGTCATTGGATCTTGAATCATGATATCTGTTTCATCTGACGATTCAAGCAAAATCAGATTTCTTCTTTGAGCAGAGGGAGTAACAATGGTGGTAGGGCATAAGATATCGACAAATCATAGGTGAATCAGTTTGATTTTTCTGACGAATTCGATGCGGAGTCAATTCTGAGTAAGGAAATTAAAGAGGGAATCAATAATATGATGGGGAATGTCGAATCCAAATCCGGGGAGGTTCTCGAGTCATTTCTCTGTTTTTTTTTTTTTTCAAATGCTTTTGCCCAGCGTAAGAAATGGAAAAGAGAATACTCTGATTTATCATCAAGATCGTGATGCCATCAGAGAGAATATGTGGAAAGAGAAAATGTTTTCTCTATGTTTTCTACCTAATTAAAAAACATCGCCTAATTTTGTTATTAATAAATAGGAGATTGCTATTGATATTCAACACCTCTTTTCAAAGATAAATTATTCTCTTCTTAGCATTTAATAAAACAATAAAGGTTAACTTTTTCTTTTCATTGAAGTGCGCGCCCACAACAAATGATAAGTTTATAACTTTTTAACCGATTCAGAAAAACTATTGATAATAAAATTTAAATATAAAATAATGATATATAATTTTTTTTATCACTACAAAATGTAATTATTTAAAATATATATTAGATATAGAAGTTATTATTCAGCTGCTTTAGTGAGGATATTTTAGTAAATTAGTATTTTAAAAAGTATAGTTTTCACAAAATTAAAATAAAGGTGTATTTTTCAAATTTAAAAAGAAAAATAGAGTATTTTTTTTCTAGTATAAATAGGTGGGTTCAGTTCTTGTAAGATAATATGAGTGAAGAAGTGTAAAGAAATCTCATCTCTCTTTTCTTTGTAAACGTGAGACAAGACTTCAATATATATATATATAGTATATGTACTTTTCTTAATATAGTTCGATAACAATATTCAGATAGTTTAGTGTAGTTTCCTATCACTTGAGAAACACACAGATGGAAATCGTCTCAGAAAAAGCTCTGTTCTTGCCCTTTTGGTTCCTCTTATTATGTTTCTTTTTCTTTACCACGGCAAGATTCAGACGGAGATCTCCCCAAGCTGCCACGCTGCCTCCTGGACCTCCACGGTTACCGATCATAGGTAACATTCACCAAGTCGGTACACACCCGCACCGCTCATTCGCAGACCTCTCGAAAACATATGGACCAATCATGAGTCTAAAGCTTGGAAGTTTAAACACAGTGATCGTAGCTTCACCACAAGCTGCAAGAGAGGTTCTAAGAACACACGACCAAATCTTGTCTGGCCGTAACTCCCCTAACTCGATTCGGTCCATCAATCACCACAAAGTTTCCGTCGCCTGGATGGATCCGTCGTCGGCACGTTGGAGGTATAATTTACAACCCATTCTTTTTCTATGATTTTTTTT
>PKMM01011718.1:32537-63086 GCA_002933915.1 Eutrema heterophyllum | reverse complement strand
GATTGGTTGTGATACATGGAAGGAATCATGTCGATTAAATGACTTGTGACCGCCATGATTCGATCTATTCATGGGGACGACTGCATATTAATTAACAAATTGAAAGAGGGGTTTAGGGCTTTGACCTTTGACCTTTTTTAACTTCACTGCAAGAGTTTTCACGCGTGTTTTGCACTCGCTCGGATTGCGCTTGAGCATATTCCCACATATAACTGTAAAAGGGCTAAGTAATGGGCCTCAAAAGCAATAATGAAATTTCAACTTTCTAATTTTTTTTTAACACTGATTTATTATTTTATCACAAATTATGAGAACTGATACATCGACGATTTTATAACGGACAATTTACCGCCTTATGAGTATCAACGCCAAATGGTTCTACAGCACCACGCTAAAGATCTCAATGTAGAAACATTAATAAACATTTGATCAACCATTGGGTCAAGGGACTTCCACTCTAAACTCCCATGTTAAAAAATAAATAACGTGGTTTAAAAAGTAACTAGATTATAACCCGTGCGTCCGCACGGGAAATTATTTTTTTTGTTTATGAAATTTTGTAATATAATTTGTCTTTATTTTTGTGTTTAGTATAATTTGTTTTTGTAGATTTAATTTTTGTAATATGAGACACATATTTATTTTAGCTTTATATATAATTTATTTTGTAGATATAATTTTCGTAATATGAGAGACATATTTATTTTGTGGTTAGACATAAATTGTTATTGTAGATTTAATTTTCGTAATTTTTTTAATTATTGTAACATGTTTAGAGGTCACTGGTGATTTTTATGTTTATATATCTTTGATGTTTTTGTAGCTAAATTTTGTTTAATACGTTATGTTTTTTTTTGGTTAAAGTAATATGTTATGTTATAAACTTACATGTTCCCATATGTTATGTTATAAAAAATTTTAATCATAAAAACTATGAATTTGTTAAAAACTTTGATATTTTTTAAACTATAAAAACTATGTAAAGAAAAAGAAATACTATGTTGAAACAAAATGTTTGCATGTATCCTACATTTAATAAAAACTATGTTATGTTATAAACTTAAAAAATTTGTTTTTAGTTTTTGGGCCTCGGCTTCGGTGCAAAAAAAACTCGGTGACCCAAACACAAATTTGTTTTTTAGTTTGCCAAACAAATTTGAATGATAAAGACAACAAAAAAACCTAATGATATTTATTGTCTCACGCCGACACATTTTTTATGAAAAAATAAACAAAAAAATGAGAGACGGGATCTGAAAGGCGATCTGTATCGTGGTTTCATAGATCAATCTCGAGAGGTTATTGTGAAGAACCTCAATCGATCTCTCTCACCGCATAAGTCCATCTCTTACAGGTTAGTGTTCTTCAAGTTTCAGATTCCGAGATTAGAGTTTTTTTTAATGTCTAATCGATTATTGTTATTTGGTTGTTGTCGGAAAATATGGATTTGTAATCACAGCTAGGAAAAGCAGATCAAAAACAGATGCTTCGGTTGTTGCTGCGTGGGGATCTAGAGCTCAATAGAAGATCAGAAGGTAAAATCTCATGCAATTAGAATATATCTAGCTCCGTAATCGGTCCTTTTTCCATGTCTACTTTCAATTGATCCTCTTTCTTTTTCTTTACTAACTCAATATCCCTGTTTTCGAGTTTATAATACTCGGTGTTTCATGAATATTAGATTTTTGCGATATCCGGAGCTGCAAAATACTTCATCAGTAAAATCGCACCATTTTAGATCTAGTAAGTAATTTTCTTAACTTCACACTCATTTTATATATTCTGTATACTATAAATAATTAAATATGTATATATATATATCCCTTAAAATATAAAAAAATTAATTTAGTTGCATATTCATCTGAATACTTCTCATAAAAAAAACCGTTTGTATGTTTTATATTTTTAATATAGATATATTCTGTTATATATAATATATAGATATATTCCAAAATGAATTTCTTGAAAACAACGGACGCACATATATATAACAGAATTATATAAATGTTGCTAATGTTGCCAAAGAAATGAAACAAACCAAAACACTTTGCTTTGCAAATGTAGACACATATGTGAACAAAATAAAAAAACAAACCAAAACACTAAACTTTCAACTGTAGCCTTTCATAACAGAATCCAGAGCACTTATTCAATTGAAACCAAGCTCTCATCCGTAATCCTCTCAATGAAAATTTTTTTAAAAAAGTTTTCCTACAATGAAGACCAGAATATTCATTTGTTCTGGTTAAAATAGCAGATGAATATGTAAAAAATAAAATTGAATTGTCAAGAGTTTTACCATGTAACTCCTGATTTCTTCATCAGCTTCATCTGAATTAAAGGTTTTGAAAAACCTGCTTGAAAACCACATTCATCGTTTTCTTCTCTGTCTTCCCGTCTTTGTCTACAATGAAAAATTTTAATCCCTTTTTAGATGTGACCCTGGATATAGCCACATAGAGATGTCCGTGTGAAAACACCAGCCTTGGTAAAAAGATCCCAACTTTAGACAATGATTGCCCTTGACTCTTGTTGATTGTTATCGCAAAAGCAACAAAAAGTAGCAACTGTCTTCTCCGCATTTTGAAAGGTAGTCTTGTATCAGATGGTGTAATCAACAATCTGGGAATGAGCACTTTAACTCCAACCTTATCTCCGGTAATAACTGTAGCTTCCCCATGAAATCAGTCATTTGTGTAATTTGAAGTCTAGTACCATTCATTAACCCTCTTTTAGGATCAATATTTCTTAACAACATCACAGGACAACCAATTTTCAATCGTAATATGTGGTTAGGTAATTCAGAGGCCTTGATAGTGTTCAAAAAATCAGGACTTAGAGCTTCATCATTAATTGCGCTTTTATCATAAGGATCTACCAAATCAGAACTGAGATATATCCTTTCCTCACCTGATGACAGAAATTTCAGTATACTATTTGTTAAACAACCTAAGTAAATGAAAAACAGTAAAAGATAATGAAGAAAAGCTGATTTCCAACCTTTGAGTTTATCCAGCATATGTTCATTTATGGTATTAACATCTTCATTCGTAGGACATAGAATTGCTCTTTCCTGGAAAAACTTTGGTTCCTTATCCTCTTGTAAAGAAGCCGTATCTCCATACATATCTTTGCTGATTGCTTCGATTGGATCAATGGCGTCAGTAATCAGAGACTCTTCTGGAATATCTATTAGAGCATCACCATCATTAGGTTCTGCAATTTTCCAATCTCCAACGTCTAATATTCATTCCGAGAAATCTTTAAGATCCTTTGCCTCTTGGACAGTCAAATTGTTTGAAAGTAGTCGCATGTTCTTTGTGAGTTTCAACACTTTGCAATGATCCCAAATATATGATGAATTTAGTGCAGCCATAACAGTGTCAGCCCTAAAACCTCCATTTACTACATGAAACTTGTCTGAAATCACCTTCAAACACAACAACTTTTCCAGCAAAAGATTTTTTTCGGATTCCCAATAATATCATTTAGACTTCTATCTAAAGACTCAAAACAGTACTTGTTCATTATGGGTGCCTCATCCCATATGATAAGATTTGTTGCTTTCACTAACTCAGAACAATCTGTTCCATGTTTCATTGAGCAAAAAGAATTCTCATCTGGATTTATAGGGATCCCAAACCTAGAATGAGCTGTCCTGCCACCTTGTAACAACAGAGAAGCAATACCGCTAGAGGCAACATTAAGCACAATATCTCCTCGGCATCTTATTGCAGCAAATAGTATTGTCCAGAGAAATGTTTTTCCAGTTCCACCAAATCCATAAACAAAAAACACTCCACCTCTGTTTTCTAACACAACTCCCATGATCTCATCATAAATCTTATTTTGTTCATCAGTCAGCTTTGAAATATCTCTATCATGGTTTGCTCTCAATTCTTCTCGGTCATAGCTTGTCTCATCAATTATCAAGACATTATCGTTCTCATTACCCTCTCCAAATGGCTGCGGCATACTTGTAAATAGTGATAATGAACTCCCGTGATAGACTATCTTGATATCGATATTACCTATTAAGAAAATGGTAGAGTTCCGGAAAAGTATAATCTTCAAACTCTATATTTGAGAGACCTTCTTCTGCTTTAAGCCATGAATGAGCTAAACAAAAAAAGATGGTTGTTGTTAGTATATGTAATAGTAACGTAAAAATGTCGTCAATTGATAAACTCACTTGATAATCAATTGACAGTGAAACATCTTAGGATACAGAAAATGTGCCATTCATGCACACTCTTGTAAATCGTCTCGTCAATTCCTCAGCCAACTCTCCGTAAGCTAAACACTCTAACCCTTTAAACCTGAAAGATTTAAAACATTTAGAAACGTCTCACATGTATATTTTAATAGTAGATTTTGATGATCAGAAAAACCATTTACTCTCTGTTTCTGATCGTAAATTGAACCGTTGACTTCATCATTGGCTTCTCATAAGAAGATTCATCAGACCATCTTCTGTTAATCTTTCCAACCCAAGTAATTACTCCTATAACATCTATAAGAACAAAAACATTTAAGAAATTAGTAGTTAAAAATAGTATGATCTAAAAAAAATCATCAATTACCTATAGGGTAGCGTTCTGAGACAGTTTGACTAATGATGTCAATGATTGGAGTGAAAACCAAGAAATGATTGTTGTTTGGAACGTCATTGAGTAGTTGCATATGTGTGTTTGAGTTGAAATAGATCTGATAAAAGTAGGGATTGGTATGGTAAAGAATAGGACCAAACATCACAAAAAAATCTTTGAGGGAGAACCAATAACGTTCAAAGTTCTTAACCCATGAATAAACATTTAATGTTTCTCCGAAAACATTCGCTTCTATCATGTTTCCCTGAAATCAAATGGAGTTGTTTGTAATCAGGAGAATGACGATAGGTTTAAAATAGCAACGAAACAGTTTTTTTTGTAATTAGAATCATCAATATATTAGAAAAGTAAAAATATTACCTCTTCATCGCACAAAATGAGATTCATTTTTGAGCCAGACAAATCCCAATCTCTTATCTAAACACGTAAGATCTTCACTTTTAGGTTCCAATCTTTTTTGGAGGTGTTGATTTCTGAAATCATGTGGACCGTTTCGTTTGTCATTCTGAAATCGTATGTGTGTGGTTTGATTTCTGAGGGGAAAGTGTAGAAATGTTAGAGAAAGAGAAAGCTATGACGGTGAAAGTGTAGAAATGTTAGAGAAAGAAGTTACAAGGGTGAATATATTTATAACGAAAATCAATGAAGGAGTTGAAAGGTTTTCGTCTTGCAAAGGACGCTATCTTTTAATGTGATTGCGTAAAAAGAAGTAAGAAGATCTTGAGTAAGAGATTCTCTGAATTCAAATCTTTTAATTAGTAAACGATGTAATGATTATTAGGAGACTAAAACTAAAGTTTTTTTCATTATTTTTTTCGAGATCTATTTTATTAGATTTGATTGATTAAACATTTAGTAAGATTTTTATATGGTTACAAAAAAAAAACAGTTTCGAAATCTTTTGATACCATGATTTCTGAGTTATCTTAAAAATGTCTTCTTTGTAGAGATTTAGTAAGATTTGCATACGGTTACCAAAAAAAAGTTTTCGAAAATAAGAAGATTTGGCATTTACAATTAGGAAAATAATAAATAATTAAATATTTGGTAAGATTTGTTTATATGGTATGAGACATTAACCGGTTTGGTTTACAAATTGATGTTTGATTGCAGGTATGAAATTTGATAAACCAAGACAATTTGATATGTTCTAGATATGGGGAAATGAAGATGAATATCGAAATATAATCCACTGGTTCATGTTGCCATGTATCGAGTTAAATATTTCTAAAGACTGATTACTCCCAAACACTAATATGGGAGATGCCAAGTCATTGGTGTTTTGGAGTTGTCTTTGAACATGATGATTAGAGCATTGTCTTTGAAGGATGAGTTGAAGTTCCTCCTGAAGATTACGTCAAGTTCTTTAGAAATATGATTCAATTTCATAATGGTTGAATTGTTGTACTAGAAAAGCTAATGAACCGTAATAGTATAAATAATATTCCTGAATCAAATATTATTAAGTAGGAAATCGACTTTATTAAAATATTTTTTGGAAAAGGAATAAAAAGAAGGGAAAATCGACTTTATTAAATATTTTTTGGAAACAGGAATAAAAAGAAGGGAATAGTAATTATCATGGATGTGAATAGACTAAAATGAAAATTTTCCAACGACTTATCCGGTTACACTAAACGGAGATCATGGCTTTGTATGTTCAAGTCAATAATAAAGTTAAGTTTAGAGAAGAGAAAAATTGAAAGATTTGAGTTTGCTGAGTCATGATCAAATTAATTTTGTGTTCATTTGGATTTAACTTGATTTGAATGAAGCAAAAAGATGTTATATAATAATTATTGAGTAATACTCTCTATGTTCCATTGTAAGAACCAAATAAAAGTAATTTGACAAACTATAGCAGCAAGAACACATACGAGATTGCAATCGAGGTAAGTCTCAATGTTCACGCTATGGGAGTTCGTTATTTTGATAAGCTCTTCATCTTTCTTCCTATGATTTTGAATAGAACCCTTCTATTCAACAAAAACAGTAGCAAACTAAGATGATCTTCTACATTCTCAGCCCGGTACTAATTCTTCTACCTGCATCACTCGAGATTCACTACGTTCAACACTTCAGTGAAATGATTCATTTTGTTCAAACCTGTTTCATCAGTCCAGTATTAATGGAAGGGTAACACCATAAGAACACATTCAAAACAAAATTGATATTATACTATTGCATCATTAAAAGATTCCATCGCGTTCAAGCTTAGGAGACAAATACCTGCACCATGAAGATAGTGAAACTTTCTACACAACCAAATACAGTCTTTCAGTCATTTAGCAACACAAAATGAGCTAACCGTCAAAGGTTTACAGTTGAGTTGCACAAGACACTATCATCCAACAAAATGATACCAAGAGTCACTAAAGATTTACCACATATATTCATCAAACCGTAGCAGCAAGAGCACGCTCAAACACATATGACTTGGGGACCGATAGAACCGCGTCACAACACTCGACCTTCCCCCAAACCTCTCCGCTGCTGCGCCTTTCAAGCAAAATCACCGCGCACCAAATCATCTTGTTCTTATATCCACTGGAAGGCAGAAGCTTGTCCCACAAAACCGCCATCTTTCCACCGTAATCAGCCAATCTAACACTGGCATAACCAGCAATCTTAGGCAATCCTTCCAAACCCTTCACTTTTCTCCACAACCTAGCCTTAGTGCTATACCATTTGACCGCTCCCTCGTAGTAACAGTACAAAACATCCTCAATCGCGCACTGAGGAGACCACCAAATCCAACCCTCACACAATTCTCGTTGGACCGAGCCCCATTTACCTTCCTTTGGATCGTAAGCCACGCCATTACTCCCAAGTAAGAGGTGGAAATTTCCTTCAATACATGCGCTTCTGGGTAGGCAATCCCAGTTCAGCCCCCAGCCAGCGTTGCGCACAAGATTCCAAATTCGGGAACTTGGGTCCAACACCTCGATCGAGTCGAAGGGATCTGAATCTTCATCTTTGCAGCCTCCTGCTACATATATCTTTCCATCAACGACGCTAGCAGAAGGGAACATCCTCTTTCCCCGGAGGCTTGGACCATCGTGCCACGTGTGAGACCGGCAGTCGAGGATCGAGACGCTAGACGAGGGCTTATTGTCGATGTATCCGCCAATGTTGTAGATATTAGAGCCAACCGCCACGAAACCCGACCAGAAAGAAAGAGGAGAATGTGGAACTGGGATTGTAGCCAAAACATACCCACTTGGCTCCTTCTTCTTCTTCTTCTTCTTCTTACTGGTGGTGTTGGATAGGGTTTGGTTAGGTTTCCGGCAGAGAGTGAACCAACGAGGGTTAGGCTCAGGAGGGAACTGTAAGCAAATATACAGACAACTCTCGGAGCGGCCCAAGAGTGACCGGGTCTCGTAAAGCTCCGGTGAAGAGAGGAGTGAGCGGAAGCTCTTGGAGACTAACGAGAGAGTAGGGTAGTGCAATCTCGGTATGCGTGCGAAGATGCACAATAGCAAATCATCAGGAAGCGAAGTATTAGGGGTCGTCGTCGTCGTCTTCCTCTTCTTCTTCTCAAGGGACGACATTGACGACTGCAGATTAACAAATTGAAAGGAGGAGTTTAGGGATTTGACATCTTTTTACTTCACTGCAAGTGTTTTTTCCCGCGTGTCATTCACTCGCTTAAATTGCGCGTGAGCATATTCCCACGTAGCTGTAAAAGGGCTAATTGGGATTAGAGACATCAAAATACTTTGAGGTGAATCTTAATGGGCCTCAAAAGCAATAATGAAATTTTTAACTTTCTAAACTCCCATGTTAAAATACCGGTTTTTATAGTTTTGCATACGATTTAAAATTTATTGGGATTTATGGAAATTTAAACCGACCACTGATCCGGTTACATTAAACAACATAACTTTTTTTTTTTTGTTTTGGCAACTTGATCACTCATTACATAATTGAGAAAAGCCCAAAGGGTTGTTCAATAGACAAATAAACACAAACTGAAACATTAAAAACATGATACACGCATTGATCATATGAAAGGGAAACACAACAAGAACGAATATATATTCAGAACGAACGAAAACGATATTTACCCGATTGTTTCATGAGTCATTCATCAAACAGTAGCAGAAAGAGTTTATGGTTTCTCAAAGAGTGAGACGGTCACAAAACAAGCTTAATATCATCTTCTACAAGTGAGTGAGTACAGAGATGTTTATCATAATCGAAACATCAGTGAAATGATTCATTATGTTCAAACCTAAATCAAATTGAGTAAAGAAGTGCTGTCTATAATGTCTCTATATCATAAAACACAGCATTGGCCAAAGGACCATACAAATCTCCAATGTATACGTTCAACACACAAACAGAGGATCCTCAAAGTAAATGAACAAAAGTTTCATTTACATAAGCAACAAAAGCTTCAATATTTTGGAGAGTGTATGCACTAGAAAAACGCTCATCAAGTATGTATACTATTTTAGTTCTTCCCACCAATGTAGAGATAACATTTTTGTACAACACAAAAAATTGCCTTGACAAAGTTCACTCGTATACAATTCCCGTTTGAGAATAAAACAGAGGATTATCAAATTGTTTTAGTGACAATTTATTTGTTGGTTCGATCAAGACATGAGCATAACTTTGCCATAACAACCAAACCCCCATTTTTTTGGTCTGCAACTTGATCACTCATCACATCAATGAGAAAGCCCTAAGGATGGTACAACAAATAAACACACACTAACTATCATAGTTAAATAGTTATTCTGGTGAATGTAAATTGTCACTTACAATCCTTCTATGCAACACAAACAAAAGTACTTCAGAGACATTTTGGTCAATCGCCGTCACAAAATACAGAAACTCTCAATCCGCTAACAACATGAAACAATCATTCATCATAGACACATACTAGTGGAAATGAAACAGCACAAAATATATATATATTCAAAACAAAATGAAATGAAATTTGCAGGCATTAACCGTTGAAAGCCTGTTCTCATGAGTATTCATTTCATCAAACAGAAGCAGAACGAACATCCGCATCGAACAAGCGACATGACCCGTCGACTCTAAGCACAACATCGAACCACTCAACCTTCCCCCACATCTCATCCCCATCGCGCCTTTCAAGGGCAATCTCAGCACACCAAATCACAGTTTCACGATAGCCATCGGAATCCACATAACGATCCCACAAAACAGCCATCTTTCCACCAAGATCCACCATTTTACAATGCCCACGGTGGAAAAAATCAGGCAATCCTTCAAGACCGTTCAGTTTCTTCCACAAATTTGCCATACAGTCATACCACCTGAACACTCCGTGATTAAAAAGGAACAAGACGTCGTCTATCACACCAAAGGAAAAGAATACCGCAAAAGCCATATCCCTACTCGTTTCGTTCGTGCTCCATCTAGCTTCCTCTGGATTGTAAACTACATACCCATCCCCAAACCTAACTACGTAGAATTTTCCACCAAGTCCCAAGCTTTTGAGGTCAACATCATTGCGTATCTCCGTTTCAGGGTTCGTCACATTTCCCCAAGTTTGTGTCTTTGGATCAAACACCTCGACCCAGTTGGAGGAACTGACGTCTTCGCAGCCTCCTGCTACATATATCTTCCCATCAACTAAGCTCGCTGTGGGGGCGCTCCGCTTCACTCGCATGCTTGGAGCCTCGTGCCACGTGTTGAACCGACAATCAAGGACCGAGACCTTAGAAGAAGATGGCATAGACCCTCCGATTTTGTAGATACTAGAACCGACGGCTACGAGACTCGACGATCGCGCAGGAGGCAAATTGTGAGATGGGATTGGGATGAAGAGATTGCCACTTGACTCGTTGGTTAAGGTTCGGTTAGGTTTCCGGCAGAGAGTGAACCAGTATGTCCCAGGGTCAAGATGGTAGCGTAAGCACAGATAGAGACAACTCTCGGTTCGGTCTAAGCGTGATCTGGTCTGGTAAAGCTCCGGTGAAGCAACGATGGATCGAAAACTCTTGGAGACGAGTGAGAGAGTTGGATAGTATAATCTAGAAATGCGGGCTATGCAATTCAGTAGCAATTCATAAGGAAGTGACGAGATCGAGGTCGGTTCTGACACCGGCGATGGCTTCTTCTTCTTTTTCTTACGCGGTGGTTTTGAGCCGTTCGTGGCGGCGGAGAATCTGGCTTCGGACGACATTTTAGGGGTTTTTTTTTCCTAAAACAACTTCGGTATGAGAAGACGATTTAATTGGGTGTACCGGGTGCGTAGGAGTTACGCGCTTATCTTGCGCGTGATGAAAACTCGAAACCAAATCTTGGGCTTTATCCACATGCTTAATCGCTATAGCAGATCTGTGATGGGCTTTTATTTTATAAATTAGAAGTCCTTTTAATCCATTAAAGTTCATAATAGAAATTAAGTTCATAACACGGGGATTCTAAGCATAAGATCAAGCCACTAAACTTTTCCCTAAATCTCATCTCTATCGCGCTTGAAAGACACCAAATCCTATTTTTCTTATAGCTCTGATTATACAAACATTCATTTTACAAAACCGTCATCTTTCCACCAAAATCCACCATTTTTCAATACTCAGTGGCGAAAGTCAGACAATCTTTAACACCATTCAATCCCTTCCATAAACTAACTTTATAGTTAAGAATGTTGTGGTGGATAAAAAACATTATATCTTACTTGAACCCTAAAATAGCCTACTATTAAAAATCATGTTCTCAGTAACTAGTCCTGGGCATTCGGGTTTATCGGGTTTCGGGTCTTTCGGGTAGGCATGTATTGGACCCGAGAAAATTTCGGTTCGGTTCAGGTCTTGTCGGGTCTGGGTCTGTTATGTGATTTCAACTTAGAACCGAGAAGGAACCGAAAAAAATTTCGGTTCGGTTCGGGTATGGTTTTTACCCAAAACCCGAATCAGTGTACAAATTTCGGTTCGGTTAGGGCAAAATATTTAGGTTTTGTTTTGGTTCCCGGTTTGCCCCAGTTATTTTATCCAATTTCGCGTCTGTAAACCAGTTCTAATCCCCTGTTCGGGTTGGTTAAAAAAAAATTGAAAAACATGTCATGCATTTCGGGTACGGGGACCCAAACCGAAAACCGAATCAAATCTGAAGAAAAACTGTTCAGGTTTTATTGAAGAACTGAATCCGAACCGAACCGTGTTTTTTGGGTTGGTTCGGTTCGGGTCCTCTCGAGTCGGTTTTTATGCCTAGGGCTATCAGTAACCCTAAAAGTACCCAATACTAGTAGGGTAGCAAAAAAAGAAACCTTATAAATTTTGGGTTTACTAGCGGGTACTCTTAACTGTTTTTTGTTATAAATTATGTTTAATAATCATTATATATTTTTGGTTAATTTTATTTTAAAACTCTTGGATTTATTTTGTTATCTTTGTGTGAATTATAACCAAAGACGCAATTCCGCATTTTCTCGCCATTGTGGAATCGTGTTTTTGGCAGGAAAATATAAAATTATATTTTGGCGGAAAAATAGGGAATTACGTTTTTGACGAAAAATGCAAAATTATGTTAATTGACGAAAAATCATGTTTTTTGCGGGAAATCAATCTGTCTGTCAAATACATATTGACTTTACATACTAAACTTTTAAATATAATATTTTTATGAGTGCATGTGCCCCCATAAAGTATACTCTACATTCGCCCATGTCGGCTACCATATGATTCTCCCAAAACAAGTAAGGTTCTAGTTATGAGAGTATTTCATTTGTTGCTCAAATTATTATTTTTTTTTTTTTTTTACAAAAAAAACTTATACGTTAAAGGAAAATTTATAAATCATCGATCTTCTAATGTTCTCAAAGATATATATAAATGCATGTCCCTCTATGAGATATCTTGATCCATCTTTATTATCTTCCAAAACTTGAAAACTTTAAATGTATTAATGGTTTGTTTTGATGGGAATTAAAATAGGAGTTTGGAAGAATAAGGTGATTAGAGAGATCAAGATTAAAGTAGGAGGCAGTAGCTCACGGCCTGCAGGTCAAGGACGTGGAAAACTTTTCGGCCCCATAAACTTTTCGGTATATGCTTATTATGGTCATGGGGTTTATTTTCGAGGGTAATGATTTTCGGAGAAAAAAGTCGGGATTGATGAATTAGTTGTTCCAAAGATTATATAATTCAGGTTGAATGGGAATTTGTTGAAGTTGCTTTTTTAATATATAACTAGGTTCGTGTACATGTAAGAATATGATCAACTTATATATGTATAGTGTTATAAAACTATTATATAATATGGTGAGATGTGTATATATAACTATATATATATGTGTTTAACGTTTATATATATAAAGAGAGGAAAAGAATCGAAGAGAGAGAATGGTTGTGAGCTTATTAGAGGGAGGGAGAGGGATAGTGGAGATAGACAAAACGAGAGAGACAAGCAAAGAGAATGGTGAGAGAATAATTTTTCTTATTGTTTTTGTTTTCTCGTGTATCATTTACAAGGAAAGGGAGTATCATACTTATAGAGAAAAATAAAGACATATAATAGTAACAGACACAGTAAAAATGGTAGTGGGGCAGTGGATAATTATCTTTTCTCAACACTCCGCCTTAATTATCCATCACTGATAATATATTACGTAATGCCTCGTTAAAAACCTAATCATAGAAAAACCCAATGAGATAAAAACCATGATAAGGGAAAAAGAGTGCAGTCTCTCCCTAAAAAAAAATGGATATGATCTCTTCTTTATAGATCACGTAGATGACGCATTCCGATTCTTTGAATATGTTTTTTGAATGTTGTAGTGGGAAGCGCCTTGGTAAATAAATTTGCTGCGTTGTCACATGAGCGAATATATTGAATATCCACTTCTTGATTTTCCTCAAGCTCTTGAGTGTAAGAGAAAAATCTTGGAGGGATGTGTTTTGTTCTGTCGCTCTTGATATAGTCTTCCTTTGTCTGGGCAACACATGCAGCGTTATCTTCATACAAGATTGTTGGCTCTTTGTTGCTGATTATTCTGGTGGCTTCTTGAATGTGGTGAGTTATGGATCTGAGCCATACACATTCTCTACATGCCTCATGAAGCGCAATAATTTCTGCATGATTTGAAGAAGTGGCGACTAGAGTCTGCTTCTGAGAACGCCAAGAGATTGCGGTACCTCCAATTGTAAAAACGTATCCAGTTTGCGATCGAGTTTTATGTGGATCTGATAAATATCATGCATCTGCAAAACCAACTAAACCAACTTTTGGATTTCGAGGATAAAATCATCCCAAATCAATCGTTCCTTGAAGGTAACAAAAAATATGTTTTATCTCATTTCAATGTCTGCGCGTAGGAGGCGAACTATATCTTGCAAGTAGATTTGTAGCAAACGTTATATCCGGCCATGTACAATTTTCAAGATACATAAGTCCACCTATAGCGCTCATATAAGGTACTTCAGGACCTAATTCTTCCTCGTTATCTTCACAAGGTCGGAATGGATCTTTTTCAGTATTGAGAGATCGATTAACCATTGGAGTATTCAAAGGATTCGCTTTATCCATATAAAAAACGTTGTAAGATCATTTTGGTATAATTTGATTGATGCACAAATACTCCATCTCGGAAGTGCTCTATCTGGAGTCCAAGATAAAATTTTGTCTGTCTAAGATCTTTCATTTCGAACTCTTCTTTCATATGAGGTCTTACATCATTAATTTCTTTTTGAGTCCCAATGATGTTCAGGTCATCAACATATACAACAATGCTTACAAATCATGATGATGATTTCTTAATAAAGACGCAAGGGCAAATTGCATTATTCACATACCCTTTCTTTAGCAAATATTCGCTTAAGCGGTTATACCACATGCGTCCGAATTGTTTTAATCCGTAAAGTGATCGCTGTAATTTGATCGCACATATCTCTCTAGGTTTTGAGTTTAATGCTGCAAACATTTTTAATCCTTCTGGGATCCTCATATATATATATATATATATATATATCATTATCAAGTGATCCATGTAGATATGCTGTCACAACATCCATAAGATACATTTCTAGATTTTTATATGCCGCAAGGCTCATTAAAAATTTGAATGTAATTGCATCCATAACCAGGGAATGTGTTTCTTCATAATAAATTCCCGGTATTTGAGAAAAACCTTGTGCCACAAGTCGAGCTTTATATCTTGTGATTTCATTTTTCTCATTTATTTTTTGCACAAAAACCCACTTGTACCCAACCGGTTTTACACCTTTGGGTGTAGTCACAATAGGTCCAAAAACATTTCTTTTATTGAGGGAGAATAATTCATTTTTCATGGTCATTTGCCATTTCTCCCAATCAGGCCTTTTCTGGCACTCTGATACAGACCTTGGGTCTGGATCATCACTTTCATAATCAATGTCTTTGGATACAAAGAATGAGAAAATTTCATCATTATCTTCTATTTCATTTCTATCCCATAATTTTTCGTCTTGGGCATAGTTAATGGAAATCTCGTATTTTTCTGTATCATGTTCATCTTCTGGATGAATCTCTTTATGTGGTTCTCTTTAAACATTTTCATGTATGTCTTTTGGACATTTTTCTTTATATGTTTCTTCGGGAACCTCTTTATTATGTTCTCCCAATTTATTTTTCTTCCAGGGATTTTTGTTTTTAGAACCAATTGTCCTCCCCCTTTTCAACTGAATTTTGGGTTCATTTGCTATATTCCCATCTATTTGTTAGTCAAGAACGTTAATTCTTGATGGAGCATTCGTAGCAGGTATATATGGTTTTGTCACCCTTTTTGTATCGGTGAACGCATCTGGTAACTGATTTGCCATATTTTGTAAGTGTATGATTTTCTGAACGTCGAGTTCGCGTTGATTTGTAGGGGGTCTAGGTGCAACAAAGACGGTGTGCACCATGTAACATCTTTGGAATCTCTTTAATATCTCCTCCTAACGCTGGAAATTCATCTTCATTAAAATGACAATCGGCAAAACATGCCGTAAACATATCACCAGTTTGCGGTTCAAGGTACCGAATTATACTTGGTGATAATAACCAACGTATATACCCAATCTCCTTTGTGGCCCCATTTTTTTTCTTTGCGGTGGGGCTATAAGAACATAAACCGCACAACCAAAAACACGAAGATGAGATACATTTGGCTCTTGGCTAGATGTTAATTGTAAAGGGGAATGTTTATTATATGCGCTTGGTCTTATCTGGACCAACGACGCCGCATGCAAGATAGCATGACCCCATATAGAAATTGGGAGTTTTGTTCTCATTATTAACGGTCTTGCAATGAGTTGCAGCCGTTTAATCAAGGATTCAGCCATGCCATTTTGTGTATGTACGGGGGACCGGATACTCAACATCGATTCTCATTGACATACAATAGTTATTAAAGGCTTGTGAAGTGAATTCACCAGCGTTATCAAGCCTTAATTTCTTTATTGTATAATTAGGAAATTGTGCTTTTAACCTGATTATTTGGGCAATGAATTTTGCGAAAGCCGTATTTTGTGTTGTCAATAGACACACATGTGACCATCTACTGGATGCGTCAATTAATACCATAAAATATCGAAATGGCCCGCATGGTGGGTGGATAAGCCCACATATATCACCATGTATTCTTTCTAAGAATACTGGAGATTTATTCCCAATTTTGGCTAGTGATGGCCGAATTATGAGTTTTTCTTGAGAACATGCATTACATGAAAATTCTTCCGATTGAAAAATCTTCTGGTTTTTCAACGGATGGTCATTCGAATTTTGCACAATATTTCTCATCATGACTGAACCAGGGTGGTCAAGTATTTCATGCCACACTTTAAATGTACTAGTAAACTTTGGGTTTACTGTAACATATGATTCAACTATATGAATCTTTGTAGAATATAATCCGGAGGATAATGCTGGTAGTTTCTCTAATATAACTTTCCTTTCCGGAATTAGTGATGTGATGCAAAGATATTCAATGTCATTCTTATTCATGGTTTCTATATGATATACATTTCTGCGGATATCTTTGAAACTTATTAAGTTTCTCTGGGGTTTAGGGGAATATAATGCATCATTTATTTCAAATTTATTCCCTTTGGCATTGAAAAACAAGCTCTTCCAGAGCCCATAATAATATTTGCATTCCCATATATAGTATTCACGCTTCCGGCGGAATTTTTTAAATTTAGGGAGGAGAAGTACTTTTTATCTTTAAGTATTGTGTGCGTTATGGCATTGTCTGCTAGACATAAATCCCCATTCCGAATTTCAGATCTTGACATATTCTGGATTTAAATTATTCATAAAAATGCATTAATAGTTTATTTTACAACACATTTTTATAACAAAAATACATATAACACAAATTTATAAAAAGAAAAAAATAGCTTATTTTAGTCAACTTGTTGGGCGTTGATATCCTCAGGATCAACGAGGAAATCAGAAAGATCGAGATGTGCATCATTATCAATGCCATCGAAAGAGGGTCCGGATTCATCAAAGATGAAATTGGTTTCACTTTCCTTTTCTTTTCCCTTTTGGGATTTTTGATACAGATCGGCCAAATGTCTTGGTGTACGACATGTATTGGACCAATGTCCTTTCATGCCACATCTGTAGCAAGCAATTTCATAATGCTTGTTCACAGTTTTACCAACTTTATTTTCTTGAGAATTTTTATCAATTCTCCCGGTGTTGAAATTATTAAAATAAAATCCTCTTCCTTGGCCTCGACCACGTCCACGACCACGACCACGACCACGGCCTCTACCGGGTCCATGTCGTTGCCAATTATTGTAACTAGATGATAGAACATTCGCTTCTGGGAATGGAGCTAATCCAGTTGGACGAGTATGATGGTTTAGCATCACGAGCTGATTATTTTGCTCTGCAACAAGGAGGGTTTGCATCAACTCTGAGTAAAGAGTGTACCCTTTTGCCCGGTATTGTTGTTGCAGGATTACATTTCCAGGATGAAATGTTTGGAGTGTTCTCTCGATCATATCATAATCGCTTACTTCTTCTCCACATAACACCATCCTGGAGGTGATCCCGAACAAAGCGAAAGGTAAAATGTGTGGCGGTTCAGCCGTCTAATATAATATTGACAATAAATAAAGTGCGATAAATAATTATTGCGAAAATAATAAATTAATAATGGGGCGGCCGAGCCGGGCTCCGATAATAATAATTGTAAAATTTTCGTCTTCTGGACGAAATTGAGAATGTCTTCAAGACATTTATTTCATGGAGGCAGAGCATGCCATATGATCTGAAGGAGACATAGTCTGCCATATGATCACGATCGTGAATGCATAGCCTTTCATAACGATCGGTTCTGAGAAGGCATCGCCTATCACCTCGAAACCATATATATAAATGTAAAACGATTGAACATAAATTAAACATCACCTTTTTTGGTATATGAACGGGTCGGGAAACGATCGTGCTTTTCGGTATATGAACGGATCGGGAGACGATTGTGCTGATAACATGTTATAAAACTATGATATAATATGGTGAGCTATGTATATATAACTATATATATATATGTGTGTGTGTTTAACATTTATATATATATAAAGAAAGGAAAAGAGTCAGAGAGAGAGAATGGTTGTGAGCGTATTAGAAAGAGGGAGAGAGATAGTGGAGATAGACAAGACGAAAAGAGAAGCAAAGGGAATGGTGAAAGAATAAATTTTTTTTATTGTTTTTGTTTTCTCGTGTATCATTTACAAAAAAGAGAGTATCATATTTATAAAGAAAAATAAAGATATATAATAGTAACAGACACAGTAAAAACGGCAGGAGATGGTGGATAATTATTCTTTCTCAACATATAGTTATTAGTTTGCCCATTAAACTTCTTCTCTCAAATTGACTTTAAAAAAAATAAAATATTGGTTGAATGGGAATGTGTTGGTGATGCTTTTGATCCCTCGTTGCTATTTGGAGACTATTTGAACCCAAAAAGATAGTTGTCATGTTTTGATTTATAATTTTTAGCTATAGTGGTTTGTGCTAGTGTCGTTGTTGTGTCATCATCTAAGTTTAAATTTGTATATTATATGATTATATGTCGTTGATCACAGCAATTGGAATTCGGAAACCATGATTATTTTGTTTGTAAAAGAAAATTTGTTTTGAAAATTTATTTTATTTGCTAAAGTAAAATTGGTTTGTAAGTTTAACAAATAATGCATTTTCATTCATAGGTGACACACAAGTGGTACTTTTAATATTATGGGCTGAATAGAGAAGAAGCCCATATATAACCTTTTTTTTGTGCAACCTAAAGCCCATGTACAACTATTATTATTCCCCATTTTTCATATTTCTTTCAAGGGTTTTTTGTACTGTTCATTAATATTTTTTTTTTTGTCAACTATCCTTCTATTAAATCAAATTTGGCGGGAAAACGGCAAAACGTAAAATCTCATTTTCCGCAAAAAAGTAAAATCATGTTTTTAGCGGGAAACATAAAATCCCGTTTTCCCGCAAAAAACATAAAATCTCATTTTTCCGCAAAAAACGTAAAAAACCCATTTTCCCGCAAAAAAAGTAAAATTATGTTTTCCCGCCAAAAACGTAAAATCTCGTTTTAACGGGAAACGTAAAATCCCGTTTTTCCGCAAAAAAACGTAAAATCCCGTTTTTCCGCAAAAAACGTAAAATCCCGTTTTTCCGCAAAAAACGTAAAATCCCGTTTTCCCGCCAAAAACGTAAAATCCCATTTTTTCGGCAAAAACGTAAAATCTTGTTTCCCGTCAAAAACGTAAAATCTCGTTATTAACGGGAAACGTAAAATCCCGTTTTTCCGCATAAAACGTAAAATCATGTTTTCCCGCAAAAAACGTAAAATCTTGTTTTCCCGCCAAAAAGTAAAATCCCGTTTTGCCGCAAAAAACGTAAAATCCCGTATTTCCGCCAAAAACGTAAAATCTTGTTTTCCCACCAAAAACGTAAAATCCCGTTTCCTGTTAAAAACGGAATTTTACGTTTTGACGGGAAAACAAAAGTTTACGTTTTTTGCGGGAAAACAAAAGTTTACGTTTTTTGCGGGAAAACGAGATTTTACATTTTTTGCGGTAAAACGAGATTTTACGTTTATTGCGGGAAAACATGATTTTACGTTTTTTTGCGGGTAAACGGGATTTTACGTTTTTGGTGGAAAATGAGATTTTACGTTTTTGACAGAAAATGAGATTTTATGTTTTGCCGTTTTCCCGCCAAACTTGATTTAATAGAAGGGTAGTTGAAAAAAATATATATATAATTTTTTATTAATTAACAATAATGACATCAGTTTTTTTACAAACTGCCACGTCATCGATATTGGTTTGGGCTGTTTTGCGGATGATTTAGGAGGTGGAGAATTGACTTGCATTTTAAAAAAATAGGGAATATTCTTGCAAAAACAATTAAAGACACAGATTTTTTTGCAGAAAATCCTTCTTTCAAAACCAAATAAAATATTTTTCAAACTCGTCAAGAGTATTTTCTGTAGCTATACGAAAGAACTCAATTTGAATGCGTTCAACATATTAAATGGAGGAATTGAGGAAGAAACCTTAACTATGATTTTTGAAGTAGCTGCCCCCATACTGCGCATGTGAGCCCCCAATTCAATGAACCATGTCAACTACCAAACAACATAATAAGAGCAATCAATATTTAATGTAATATTTTTCTGCTGGATTTTGTTACAAATTTACGGTTATTTTTCTTTTGTTTATTCATACTTCGTGAGATATGGTTGAGCACGGCTCAACATTAAATTTGGATTCTGACTTTAGTCTATATAGAACTGGAAAACAAAACCTGATTTAATTCTGTTTAATTCGAATAAACTGGAATTATTCTGATCGGAATCGAATATTGATTTGGTTAAAGATGTTTTACATATCTAAAAAAGGTGGAATTAATCATGAACCGAACTGACATCTAAATTTTTTAAAATTAAAGATAATATTGAACTAAAGTCGAAGCCGAAACTGTATCAAATCCATCATAATTAATTCACTTTTTATTATATTGGTTACAATTGTTATATTGGTGCATTTGAAGCTCCCCTCGATACACTAAACCGAGCAACAAATATGTTCAGCTACCCTCATCCCTAAATAAATGTTGTCTTTGTAGTGTTTGTACCCTTCAAAAGTGCCTTTGTCCAAAACCCAAAACTCAAAACCCAAAACCCTTTAGAATTTAGACAGTTGTGTCTAAAAGCGTATACATTTAAAATATTATCTTACCTATGAACCAATGTAACAAAATTAAATATTTGTCCTATCCTCTAAAAATTTGTGTCAGTTATCAATTGTCGATATCAACTTCAGACCAAAATATTCATTCAAATGTTTTAACTGAATATAGTTTAGAATTTCTTAATTATATCCTGTTTTGAATGAAAGAAAAAACTATGTTCTTCAGATGCATTATAATAAATATGCGTCTGACTTGGTACCACTTTCAACAGTGTATCTATGTGTCTTTCATGCGCATAAAAAAAATCCACAAATCATTAATGCCAATTTGTCGATTGGTGAAACACATGCTCTCATATAGGAATAAGAATTCAAAGATTTTCTCCCTTTTTTTTCCCGGGAGATCCCACTTTGGAGGCCATTTAAACTCAAACATGGGTAATATAGCATGATGCTCAAAAAGTCAACCTGTGATTTAAACACTTGGCTATAAGATTCTCGGCCGTTACACGTATATCTATTTATAACAATATATAAAGAAACATATCAAGTTGTTCTTGACCCAAAAAATTTGAAGAAACATATCGAGTTGTTTGTGTGAACTTTCTAGAATTATAGTATGAATTCGACAAGTTTGGTATTTTTTTACAGGTAGAAGTAAAAAGACCTTATAGTTCGACCCAAAAAAAAAAAGATAGAACGACCTTTACGGAGCAAAAAAAAGATACGTGT
This sequence comes from Eutrema heterophyllum, assembly GCA_002933915.1. NCBI lineage: Eukaryota > Viridiplantae > Streptophyta > Magnoliopsida > Brassicales > Brassicaceae > Eutrema > Eutrema heterophyllum. The sequence continues at coordinate 41,584 of PKMM01011718.1, read as the reverse complement.
TGGGCTTTTCAAACCCATGTCTAACTTTTCATTAGTATGATATTGTCCGTTTTGGGTTCAAATGGCAAAGTCCGCACAGAATTGTTTTTGGGCTCCTTCCCAAAAGGTCTCATACTAACAAAGTTGGACATTACTTATATATTAGACAATCTTTATCTGAACTTCCGAGGTGGGATTTGGATTGATATCTCAACAATACGATTAAAAATCTTTGTAGTGTATAATTTTTTTTTTGTATGTACAGCGTATAGATGAAGTTATGATGCTAACAAACTTTTAAGTGTTTTAGCCATAATTAACAAATGGAAGGAAAAGTTTTAATAGCCTAAAAGCAATTTAATTAATAATCACATACCTAAATAAAAAATCTATATTTTGTTTTGTTACATTGGAAAGATTCAAAGAACAAATATGACGTGCACAAATAGAAAAACAGTCTTAATTTGTTAATGATAAAAGAAAAAAACCCAACGAATCAAAGACTAGATTATAACCATATTGCAAAATAATAATAATTGGAAAAATACCGATTTATTTACATAAAAAGATGGCGACAAGTCAAACAGTACAAAAGTGACCATATCGAAATCCCCCGCCGGAAATTTCACTCGTAGCCCGAAGCCTGACGTCATTTTTCCGCCAAAGTTACGAAAACACCCTACACACTCTCGCAATCACACAGGGGTATTCTAGTCGTTTTAAATATCCTACTGAACAATCCAATCAAATTTCAAATCTTTTGTTACACTATCCAGAGAGTCCACGTAAGCGACGCTGCACGCTTATTCGACGGTGTCGTTTTGTGCTTCTTGAACAGAAAAAAAGTGGAAAAAAAATAAAATTTGCCGTTTTGTCGCTTTTATAATTATAAGGAGTGAAAAAAAAATTGTGACGTTTATTTCCTTTCTCTGCATTCTTCTGCTCAAATCTTTTGTTTACTCATCAAAACCGATGACGAATCAGAGATTATATTAGGGTTTTTCGATTGCACTGATTCGTGTGGTTACTTCACGTGACGTAGAATCTGCTGCGTTGCTTGTTCACGAGAGAGAGAGAGTGACTGTAGAGGTTTTAGAGAGAGAGAGAGAGAGAGATATGGAGACGGATACGGAGACGGAGACGGATGAAGAAATGGAGATGGAGGAGGAGCCAATGGTGTTCGAAGTGACAGAAATCGATTCGGAATATGAGTTTGATGCTGCTCGTTGGTACGATTTCACTCGTGAGGAGTTGCCTTTGGAGTCTCGTGTTGCCCAGCTCTGGTTTGAGACCGCTCAATCATACCCACCGTCTCGTGAGTTTTCGCTCTCACGCTTCATTTTTTCTGTTTGATTAGCTTCGCTTTCGTGAAGTTTTGGTAGGAGTAATAAAACGATGGGTGAATTTGTTTTGACTCTGAAAATTTTAGGAGTTTAAATTGAAATATAATCCTCAATGTACATCGTTACTTGTGTTTTAAGGGTCCGATTCATCGTTACTTTTCATTTTTTTTCCTGCATTTTTCGATTTCCTTTTCGTCTTTGTAGCACTTAATTTGACTACTTCTTTTAAAAATGCAGAGCACCAATGAAAGGTGTATTTATTGTTAATTCATTTGTATGCTTTTCAGCTTTTGCAATCAAACTGTTGATGAGAGAGGAGTTATCAGATGACAAGACCGAGCCTTCGTCAAAATCAGAAGATGGAGAGGTTACACTTACAACAGATGTCCAAGAGAGCGACAGTGAAATCAGGCAGCGACCAGATGTGAATGAAACAGGTGATATGTTTGGATTATAGCATTGTGTAGGTTGTAAATAGCCGACCAGAAAATTTGAAGACCTTACATGTTATGCTGGATGTGAAAATTGGATCTTGTTTTCTTTTCAGGAAATGGAATGAGGTCTGATGTTTTTACTTTCATTCACGGTGGTAATTTGAAGAAAGTTCCAAATCAGTACTTAGATAAAGGTGATCACTTTACTATCTAATCATGTGGTTCAACTATTCTTTTGATGGTTATATTATTATTCGGGAAATCTATTTATTCGTAACAACTCATGTAATTACTGATCTTATTTGGTATTTTACTTCATTGATCAAACTCATTTCCCCTACTTAGATACATATTGAAGCTGCTACTTTTGATTGTTTAGTTTTGCTTTCTGTTTAAAGTCTCACTTTCTCTACTTTCTACCAGGACCAACGTTTAGCAATCGCATACACACCGATAAACTAAAATGCCAACGAAACTCAAGCACCAGAGCAACATCTAGAAGCTCAACATTGATGAAACCTACCGCTAGCCAATTGGCAAAACAAGATAATGCTAGGTGACTATGAGAATCAAGTAATTCTTGGTATCTTTCTTCTGTCAACTTAACTTAATGCTTGGTTGTTTTGTTGATCTCCTAGACTGCGTATGCAAGTGGATCAAATTAAGGAGAAAGGCTTGTGTCCTTCATCTGGATCTGAAATCCAAGCTTCTAAAAGACAGAAGCTCGATGGAGGTCTACTTCAGAAGGTAGAGTGTTTACTAGTTCTAAGTTTTTTTTTTTTTTTTCTAGTTCCTTTTTGAAAAAGAAAATTGATTTAAGTGTTTGACTAGAGGCTGTAAAAGAATTTTTGCTCGTCTTTGACCTCCAAATAAGCTCTTTTCTCTTTCAGGTGGCTGAAACGACTCAGGAGATGAATTTTGTCCACAAGGCACTCAAGAAGGTTGCTATCTGTTTCTTGAGTACTCCTGAACATATGGAAAATTCAACCTTTTTGTTTGAAGAGAGCAGTCAGTGAGTTGTAAATCATTTAATCGGTTGGTATATGGTTTTGCAGGGTGGAACTCTTGATAGAAACGCATATGCCAGGATGAAGATTACTATCCCACATGAGCCTGATTTTGCAACATCACATAGGGCAAATAGGATACGGTGAGGGCCTAGATATTTGGTTGACAGTAAATTATTATGGAAAAGGTCTCATCTTAAAGGCTGTTGCGCCAATGATTATTTCAGGCACAAGAATGATGCTACATTAGACCAGGACTCAACATCAGTATATAGATTCAAAGCACGCCCCTTCAACCGAAAAGTTAGTATATGCTATTACCAAACATGGAAATCATTTTTCGTTATTGTGTCCCAAGCTCAAGCATGTGTGTTGTCTGTAGATCTTTGAGGCTCCATCGTTGCCCATTTGGAAGAAGAGCACTCCTAAACTACCAGAATTTCATGTAAGCATTAGAAACTGAATTGGGACGGTGCTATTTCCATGTTTTACAGGGTTTTTAGTTGATACTTCAGATTTCATTTCTTGGGCTTCTTGTCAGGAATTTTACTTGAAGACCTCAGAAAGAGCTATGCAACATTCATCAGCAGTATCAACGGGGAATAATTATCACAAGGTTATACATCAACTAAACTTACTGGATGTCATATCATGTGTACAAGATTACTTCATATCAATGTGTGTATCAGGCATGGGATCTAACTGATAGAGTGATATTCATCTTTCATCTGGACAACTCAATTCAGTCTCAAAAGTGCTGATGTTAAAGGATTGAATCTTTCTTCTTGACAGGGGTCAGATAAGCCTGATACGACAGCTTTTCCTGACGGTGTTAACAGGGAACCAAGGAGGTACTACCTAGTACTACCTATAAAATTATAGAAAAATTCGAGGGATTTCTTGCTTTCTTACTCCAAACTCTTGTATGAAATAATTGTAATTATTCTGCGAGCTGAATTTTAACAGACCAAGAGCCGCGGATATACCTAAAGATGATGATGGAAAACACCTTTTCAAAGCTCGTCCTTTTGACAATAAGGTATACTGTTTTTATTTTTCGCGTTGCATTTGCTTGCTTCAAACTTTTCATACTAATAGGTACACTCATATAGGTTTCGTTTCTATTGAACAGATGCTTTCAAGTAGACGAGACATTGGCATTTTCAGAAAAAGCAAGCGAGAAACTACAGTTCCCTTGGTATGTCACTTGGTGTCTATATATTTTTCATGTGGACTTTTTCCTACAATATACTCAAACCGTGCTTTTAGACTCAAACTCAGGAATTTAGTTTTCGCTCGAAAAAGAGGGTTCAACCAAATTTGCCAACAGACCTTTTCAGTAAGGTCAGCTTCATAATCTTTGGTTCCCGGAACATTATGTTCTCCAAGATCTTGCTTTACAATGGTTTTAAAATTTACAGCTCTCAATAAAATCCGAGCTCCAGCCAAACAATGGATCTCGCTTAAGATTTCCTCAGCCTGAACAAGTAAAGGTTGCAACTTGTGAATCTTTCATATCATCTGATTTTTTGTTGTTGTTGTTTTTTATCATCTGATTTTTTTTTCGTAGCTTTAAAATTATATTGAGTTTTACAATCTTTTTCTTGGCATATAAGGGCTCAAAGGAAAATAGAGTGAACTCCTTTCAAGCAGGGAATGAAGTAAGCTAATTGATTCAAGCCTACTACTACCACTAACAATTGTGGTTTCTTTAATCATTGACCAATAGTTAGTACATTGCAGAGAACAAACAAGGTTACGGGAAAACCGAGCGGTATATGGACCAGTAGGAGGTGCAACTAAAACTAACAAGTAATATACGAAAGAAGGATACTACTATTTTCTTTCTTATATAAAGGTTGTTTATTTCTTTATATAGCTTTGACGATCATTGTTGTTTTCGATTTGGCAGGAGCGTAGGCATTCGCTGATCTTAGAAAAGAAAAGCCTTTTAAATTATATGAATCAGCTCCTTATTTTTTTGTACATCAAGACTCGGTTAATTTTGGCAAAAGGAAATGTATATTGGTGGGATACTCATTTCTCTGATATAAATGAAATACAAAGAGAGGTTAATAGGGTTCTAAACTTCTCCTCCTGGGAATTTGAGATCATACATACATAATATGTAAACGTATGGCGTTTGCAAAAAAAATAAAAACAATGTAAACGACTAAACGTATGGCTATGTGATGAATGATAAATTCAGGTAAAATGAAAACTGGCTTCGCCCGGGTTCGAACCGGAGACCTTCAGTGTGTTAGACTGACGTGATAACCAACTACACCACGAAACCTTTTGCTAACGCCAGCTGATTTTATATTATATAAACATAAATAACAACACATTCATTCGACACGTGTTCAACTTCCATCTTCTCTAAGGAGTGAGAATACCTTCTTCTCCTTCGTTGTTTCCTCGATGATGTATAACTTTACTCTCCCCGCACGGTTTATCGCGTGTCCCTCACGCGCCCTGCCTCGCCTTCATCATACGAAGCTTGTTCTTCGCTGCAGAATGTCTTCCCCTTCCTCTTCCTCTCTCACTCATTCCATCGAGCTTCCGAGCCAACCCACCGAGCCTGTCCGTGTCGCAGCGGCCGCGGGAGTCTCTTCTTCTGATTTCAGGCGAGTTCTCGAATCTCTGGCGTTTATTTTCTCGAAATCCCTAAAAAATTTCTTGTGGATTTCATCCGTTAATATTCCGAATTTGTGTTGGTTGGTGTTGTAGGAATGCGATTGATTCATCTCTGTTCAAGAATTGGCTGAGAAACTTGGAATCAGAGACTGGGATTTTAGCTGATGGGACAATGACGTTAAAGCAAGTTCTTATTCAGGTAAAAATTGATCTTAAACGCTTTTAGATTCCATTACAATACCTTTTCGTTTCTATGGAATTTACTTGATTTGTCTATTCAAACGCCTCTTCATGTGGATATATATGTATTGATCAAAACAAAAAGGATTTGATTCGATTTTGGAGGTTTCTTGATTAGCTTGAGAGTTAACAAATGGTCTCAGAATTAATGAAAACAGCTCTTGACTCTGAATTAGGGAGTTGATATGTTCGGAAAACGAATTGGCTTTCTCAAATTCAAAGCGGATATTTTCGACAAGGAAACTGATCAGAAGGTATCTGATTATCTTCTTGTATCTGTGTATCAACCAGTATACTCTTGCTTTGGTACTCTTATATGTTAGTTTTTCTTGTGTATTTGTAAGCTAAGACACCATTAGGTTCCAGGTATTGTATTTGCACGAGGACCGGCTGTAGCCGTGCTCATTCTCTTGGAGTCGAATGGTGGGACTTATGCCGTTCTCACTGAGCAGGTGTCCATTTTTGTTGATTGACTTCTTTTTTTTCTTCCTGAAGCCGGTAAGATTGCTACATTTTTTTGAATGATTTGAGACGAATGTGGAAGATACAAGATCATGTTTTTACGGGTTTTTTGAAGGTTCGGGTTCCTACCGGGAAGATTGTTCTGGAATTACCTGCCGGGATGTTGGATGATGATGAAGGTGATTTTGTTGGAACAGCAGTTCGAGAGGTACCTCTTTCTTTAGTGTCTGTCGATCCCCTGAAAATTATGCTAAAAATGTTAAATCTTGAGATGCCAAACAGACCTTAATAATTCTTCTGATATAGTGGAAGTAAAAGAAACTACAGAAGTTTTTGAGTTGACAAATTGCAACCGCCAATGAAATGGCCTGCAAAATGCTTAAGAGCTTCGGTTGTTTTACCCGAGGAGGATCCTGAAATTGTAGAGAAGTCGAAGTACAGTGTATTGACAGAGTCTTTTGGACTCGACATTTCTGCTTCATGGATATATCAGGTCGAAGAGGAGATCGGTATAAAACTGAAAAAAGAAGACATGGTTGATCTCACAGCTTTCCTTGACCCATCTACAGGCCACCGCATCTTCCCTTCTCCCGTAAGCCATCAATTACTCAATCCGTCTTCCATTTTTAGGATACCATTCTAATCCTAGTCCGTGTATTAAGTTGCGAAAACACAACAACTTTCTTTATCTTGTAGTCTTAGAATGTGCTTGGAATCTGATTGATTGACTTTCTTTATCTTGTAGTCTTAGAATGTGCTTGGAATCTGATTGATTGTTTCTCTCTTGGTGTCACTCTGGTTTCAGGGAGGCTGTGATGAAGAGATGAGGGTGTTTCTGTACAGAAGGCAAGTGGAACAAGAGACAATCAGACAGCTACAAGGCAAAGAGACAGGACTTCGTGAACACGGCGAGTTCATCAAAGTCCGACTCGTCCCATACAGAGAGCTCTGGCGCAAAACAGCTGACGCAAAGGTTCTTATGAGCATTGGTCTCTACGAAATGGCTCAGAGAGAGGGTCTCGTGCCCAGACACTGAAACCAAACTCTGGATCTCTTACAAATCTGAGTCTGAAAGTTATGATAACTAGATTGAGTCGACTAGATGAGATAAGATTGAGGTTGGGTGTTCTTATGTTGTGAAAGGAGTCTATTTATTTATGTAAACTCAAGAGGAATATCAGGTCAAGGCACAAATTTATTCCTAAACCTGAAAGAATGAATGTTAAACAGTAATGGATACAACATACTGACAGGAAGACCAAGTTGTTTCATGCATCTGCTGTGGGCTTCAAGGGATTCTTCATAAGACTGCTAAAAACAACAAGAAAACACAATCAGAAGACTTTGTCAAGGATTAAACAACAGCAAAACCAGAGCTCATGATGCTTCTCAAAGAGACAGAGAGAAGTCCCTGTTAATGCAAAACTTGAGCCAAACCTTTATATACGGTTGAATATGGATCAGAAATATGTTTTTTTACATTTATTATAGGTAGTATTCATGTGAACGGATTAGCTGGACTTTCACCTAGACCTGGGCATATTATCCGGATCCGAAAATCCATACCCGAAAAACCGAAAAAATTCGGGTTCGGTTCGGGTTCGGATCTTTGAAAATAACCGAATGGATCTTTAGGGTGAGTAACTTCGGATATCGGTTCGGTTCAGTTAATATCCGAAATCCGTTCGGTTTTTTGTTTTTTTCCGGGTTATAATAATCCGTTTGGATATTTTTCTGGGTTTTTCGGATATTTTTCTGGGTTTTTCGGATATTTTTCGGTTTTTTGGTTGTATTCGGTTGCAATATAACCGAAAATTCTGAATCCGAAATTTTTTCATAAATCCGAAGTTTTCATAAATCCAAAATTTTTCATAAATCTGAAGTTTTTTTTCGGGTTTTTTTCGGTTTTTCCGGATATTTTCGGTTTTTTGGTTGTATTCGGTTACAATAAAACCGAATAATCCGAATAATCCGGATAATCCGAATTCTTTTCGGATTAATCTCGGATCTTGATTTCAATATCCAAACCGAACCGAATCCGATTAAAACCGAACCGAACCGATCCAAAAAATACGAAATATCCGAATGGATATTAAATTCATGAACCCAAAAATCCGAAAGATCCGATCGGTTCGGGTTCAGATATCCGAATGCCCAAACCTACTGTTTCACCATAGCAATTATTGTTTAGATAGTACGATTAAGTGGTAATGAGCTTAAACGACGTGTAAACTATCTAAATGTTTTGTCCTTCTAATACAACTTTTGTCGTTGTAACTTAATAGTATGAATGTTAAGTTAGATAAATTAGATAAAAGTAAAAACAACGTAGTAATGTAATGATATAATAGCGAAAGCATTAGAGTTCAACTGAGGTTTTGCAAAAATAATTATGAAACTAGATTCTAAACATGTGCGTCAGCACACGGCAATTTTTTTTTGTTTATCAAATTTTGTAATATAATTTGTGTTTATTTTTGTATTTAAATATAATTTTTTTGTATATTATTTTTTGTCATATGAGACACATAATTATTTTGGTGTTTAGATATAATTTGTTTTTTCTATATAATCTTTTCTAATCCACCTTAGCACGGGAGTAAATTTTAATTTTTGTTTTCTGATGTTTAGTTCTATTTTTTCGACAAAATGTATTTGTGGATGTAAAAGTTTGAGATGTGTTAACAATTTTATTTTTGGTATAAAATATATTATATAGTTTTCTAAAATTTTAATCCACAATGAGGGTATGCGACAATTTTTTATTTGTTTTTGTTTTTATGTTTTCTATTTTGTATGGAAAAATATATTTTTGGTATGACATGTATGATTCAAAATTAGTGATTTTAGCTACCCAAATTTTTTGACCCGTTTTGTTATATATATTTTCAGTTCTATATTTTATTTTAAATATATATTTTTAATACCTAAATTATCCATTCGGA